>JAZGTJ010007434.1:0-22849 GCA_036877575.1 Botia almorhae
TGTCTCTTATTGTAATCGAAGTTGCTTCCTTTCCTCATTTGTAAGTCGCTTTGGATAAAAGCGTCAGCTAAATGACTAAATGTAAATGTAAATGTAAATGAATTTCTGCTTTGTTACATTTTTTCAAAATGAAATGTAAAAATGGCAGGAGATTTTTTTTATGTCTTCAATACTTAACAGTACCAGTGAAGTAAACTTGACCGGCTGATTATAAGCATAAAGATCAGCAAAAAAAACAAGCGTAAATTGGCAGCTGTTGAAATCACTGGCAAGAGTTTACATATACAGTATGTGATTCAGCCGGCAAATTAATACTTCAGGAAAGGGAATGTCAGCAAGAAAATAAGGAAGCTGGCAAAATTCCTTGGCAGCAATAGTGTCAGTTCCTCACTAATGTCTCCTCTCTCCTTTCAGAATAGTACAGCAGTTTCTTGCAGGGCTTTTTGCCAATTCAGGAGTTCCAGGTTCTCCTCCACTGTCATGGTAAAGAAAAACACGATTTTGTTATTTGCTGACATTTGCTTCTAATTATTTGTTTTCTGTAATAAATCCCATTTCATTATTTCAGTTCCTTTTAAAACAATATGTTTTATGGATGTAGCGTCTGTCTGTCTAATTTGTTAGTATCATTACTGGTATGTTTTGCTATTTTTTTAGTAGTGGATGTGAGGTTTAATGATTTTTTTTCAGCCTGTAACTAAGTCCTAGCTGGATTTAATGTATGGCTATCATTTTTTATTTTTCAGTGTTTTGATATCAAATGCATTTTAGCCATTTGTAGGTTGATATTTCCAAAAAGTGTAAACAGTGTGCCTGTTCTGTTTTAACCAGTGCACAATTTGTGTGTGTTAGGACGGGCATGTTGCACTCAAACCCAGGGGACTACGCCTGGGGACAGGGGGGTCTGGATGCGGTCATCACACAGGTAATTGAGCAGAAGTGATCACGCACAGGTGGATTTTACCAGTTCCAGTGTTCTATGTATGAAGACTAATAATGTCTGTCTTTCTCTCATTCAGTTACTGGGTCAGTTTGAGAACACAGGACCCCCTCCTGCAGAGAAAGAGAAAATTTCCTCCCTTCCCACCATTGTCATCACTCAGGAACAGGCTGGTTAGTCCTTTTCTAGAAGTTCTTCTAAACCCTGTTTCCTGCTCTTTCAGAAGCACAGTGTGTTTTTAGTTGTGATGTAAGACACAGTGAGTGTTATTTACCTACCAGTCAGATGTTGAATTGTAATTTATATTTAAGGCACCTTTAATCTCTTGAAATCATATTGTTATATATATATACCCCTGCATACTATCTTTTCTAGACTGCAATATGGAGTGCCCTGTATGTAAGGAAGACTACACGGTTGGCGAGCCGGTCAGGCAGCTGCCTTGTAACCACATCTTCCATAGCGACTGCATCGTGCCCTGGCTTGAACTGGTAAGAGAAACATGTAGGGAAATAAATCTCTGTGGTGGATGTGTGCTTGGGTTATTACTTTAAAACGTGTTTAAAAGAGTGAACATAGGTTTGTTAAAAAAACTAGCGAAGTTGTTCAATGTGTTGGACAATAAAATTATTCTGCCTTATGAAGAGACCTTGTTTTACCTAAAATGTATAGCAACATTGCATGAAGATACGTGCAAGCCTGCTTTAGATTTTGCTGCTACGGAGAAAAAAGTTGAGGGATGTGTTGATCATTAATGTAATATATATAATTTATGATGTTCCATTTCGAATGCTGTCTCAAATCTCCATGTAGGCAGAGCTGTCACACCAGGGTGTCACAAGAGCAGCAACACGACTAGTCACTTACATATCTTTCTTCTTCCCTAAAGCACGACACGTGTCCTGTGTGTCGGAAGAGCCTGAACGGAGAAGATAGCAGCACTCAGTCCTCATCAGAGCCTTCCTCCCTTAACACTGATCCACGCACACCGGAGAGATGGTCCTTCTGAGACAAATACACATTCACACACATCCACCCGTCTCACTCGAGCTCTGTGATCCTGTTTGCCTCTCTTAATTTTTTCTCATTTCTCTTTGTCCATTATCTCCATTCGTCCCACCATACTGATGTATTTTTACAATGGTTTGTTTACTACTGTTGTCTAACGCAGCCCTTCTCAGTTATGTCAGACGTGTGCCACTGTATTTCTTTGTCTGTTCCATATTCTCCAAAGCTTTTGATTTTTTTCATGTTTATTTGCAGCATTTTGACTAGATTGGCCGGTTCTGTTTCTACCTAGAATGAATAAACACAACAGTGCAGGATAAGGGAAGAGTCGGGCATATATTGTTGCTATAGCAGCACAACTCCCAACTCATATTTAGATTGTACAGTGTTACGTTTCCCATAGAGACAAACTGTACTCCCAGGATAGCACGTCATATCGTTCAATGTGAATTCTTGTTGGGATGGGGTACCATGTCTTTGCGGTTTATGAACATTGCTTTGTTCCCCAGGCCTCTTATTGTTCTTTTTCATTTCTGCAGGAAATCATGAAGTTTTGTATTTCTCTTCTATTTGCCTCTTTCCCTGCATCTCTAGTGTGTATATATCATGAACCCATCAGCCTCATTCAGTCGTTTAATTGCTGTAGCCCAATTTCTCTTCAATCTCATTTCTATTGCCGTTTTTCTAATGTAAATAATTTTAGTTGGAAAACTCATTTAAGGAAGACAAAAAAACATTGCTGATGAAAATGACAATGAATCAATAAATATTAAAGTATATATAAATATATATTATATGATGTGTATGACCATGATGTATTAATAATAAAATTGATTAAAAACCAGGAAACATGTTGATCTTGCTAAATTTACAATAGTCAATGTGTAAATATTGGGTAGGGGAAAATGTAGAGCTGTAAGAACTAATTGACTTTATGCTACATAAGAGAATTTTAAAATGATTGTTTCAATACATAAAGTGTTTAAATTACACCGGTAAAGTAGCTATGGATAATATCCAGATTGATATCATTTATTCACAGATGATGGTGGTAATTAAGGAATATTAGGCCGTTGGACAACATGTCTAACCAGTTAGAATTGAGTATTCCAGAGTGTTGTATAATGTTTGTTGACAATTATTTCCAGAACAAATGTCAGTGAACAGTTGTGTTTATTGTTAACATTATTTGTGGATAGTGCAAAGTTGGTCATGAAATGTCATATGTCAAGTTACTCCAGGCATGTGATACTGCATTCATATCAGTATAATTTCTTAAAAAATAAAACAGAAACAAAGTTTTATTGTCATAAGCCATAAATTATTAATTCTCACATAAATTGTCTTTTGACTTTGTCAATACAGTTTTACGTTTTTATCAATACAGCAATTTTTTCACCAGTTCTCCACTCACCAAAATAGACATACGGATTAGAAAGGGCTGATGACTGCAGTAAAATGATTTTTGAATGAATGATGAAATGATTTGACTGAATGAAATGACTTGGCTGATTAAGGTGCATATATAGGAAATTAACCCAACGTTCCAAAACAGTGCTCTGACTAATGGACACGCCCACTCTATGTGACCCCTCCCACAGGAACTTGCTGTCAGGTTTAAAGGTATAAAAGATAATTCAATGAAAGGTAGAATTACACAGCCATACTGTGTTTGAAAGCAGCTCTATCTGGATTATATGACTGAGGTCAAAGAAGGACAGTGTAGTTTTAAACAGCTAAGGTATAATGAAATAAAACTGCATACTGTTGCAGTTTTATATAAAATAAAAGTGCATACTGTTAGGTTAGTGATTAAACTACAGCTATGGTTGTCCAGCACTAAACATTTATGCTTTATGCCTTACACTCACTAGAAGTAAACTTTATACAAAAGGGCTGAGATCGGTCAGCAAAAACTATGCCTTAAATTAATCTTACATGTACTGGACCATGCTGTAGAAGGTGGGCTGCCTGTAGAAGACATCTTTACTCTGGTCCACAATGATAGTCCACAAAGTTCCTTACCCAGTTTGACCCACCACCCAGATCAGGAGCCAAGTTCCAGTCTGTGCAGCCTATGACATAGTTATTAAGTTTCTAAAGCAAGAAATAATGCAATAAAGATACTACTACTGTAACTGTCCTGAAGAAACAGAAGTGTTTCTATTTCTTTTATTTCAACCACTATTTATAGTAGAACCAGTGAAAACTCAAAATAAGACTTCTGCCAGTAATGGCACAAGTTCGATTTTAATAGTGTGAGAAGTATAATCATGAACAATTTTTCCCCATTTTTAATATGAAAGACACAGAAATGCAGAAAAATGATCAAAGTAATTTATTGTGAACCTTGACCTACATGTGAGCCTTTTGTTTCATTCAACATGTATTTTGGACTGCTTTAAATTCTCACAATTTTATACATTTCCAACAGGCAAGGACAATTTTGTTTCATCTTTCAAAAGTTTTCTATTCAAACCCCTAAAGCATCTTTATCAAATACCTGTACCTGATGTCATGTGCATAGTCCTCTGCTCCGTCTCAGCTGCCCAGACACACACCACAATGCAATAGATTCCATCCAGAACACACCTCTGCACACAGTACTCTGTAGTAGAGGTGTAGTAGTAAGTACTCTGGGTAGAGGTGGTGTGTGGTTCCCAGAGTGATGTCAGGAGGTGCAATATTGTCCATGTACCAGTGATCACTGACACTATGGACATAGTGTGCAGCTTGTACGTCACTCAGAACCTGTTTGCATCTTCACAAACATTACGAAGTCCTCTTTCTATCTGCCCATCCTCACTACTTACCACTTTGGCCCAGCGTGGAAGCAGAAGCCTGGCAAATCTTGGCAAAGGGTGAGGAATGGAGTGCTGGGCCCAGATCCAAGGCGATACAGTCTCACTGCGTCTCCAGACTAAAACTTAAAGCCTGCAAGATGTCATTTATCATTTGGCCTGCAGTGGGCTCATTTCCTGATGTCAACCCCCCAGAATGATTATATTTCCCATATTCCTTAAGAAATCTGTAGGACAGGAGAAGCACATAAGGACAGGACAGGAGAAGCAAACCTCTTGAAATGGGTTTGTGTATTTGTTACCATGATCAAATGATTACATTATTATATAAATTATCACATTATTGTATCTAGTATGCTGTGTTCAAGTCATTTTATAAAGCAGAGCTAGTCAGTGATATATATTTAAATGTAACATTAAGCTACTCTTTGCACCTAATATAGCACTTAGCCTGCCCAGGTCTTATGCTCTTTGCCTCCTGGCTTTTCTATGGGGAACCCTTCCCAGTTAGTGCATCATTTGTCTTCAGCCAGACAGGGGCGCTCCAGGCTCTGGCGAAAATAGCTTATACCTGGTAGCAGAATATATTTTTTAGATATATGTTTATCTGTATCTGTGATTATACACAAACTGTGGATGAAATGTTGAAATCTGTATTTACATTGGCCAGTGCTGCAGTATAAGTCATGCTTATTGTGTCTGTCTGGAGTTTGTCACCTGCAAATTTCTTTTTCACTTGCGTTTCATCAATTTCCCTATCTACAATTTCTGTCTCTCACCATCTGGGGAGAAATACTGTCTGAGCAGCCAGTCCTGAGCTCCAGGGGACAGGTGCTTCTGCGTCTGTTATGGTTCCCCCAAATCCTTTAATGTGCTGATACTTCTGATTCAGAGTAATTCTAAAAGCTAATAGATGTGACAGAATTTGGTCTTGCACCTTGATTTCTGGTCTATTACAGTATGTAATTAACAGCTTCCTTAGATTTCATTTGCATGTGGTCCATGGAAATTTGGTCTATATAAAAAAATGGTCTCTGTTCAGATGGCTCACCTGCTCCTGTGCTGTCCTTTACTCTATAGTAGGCTGCTGCCTGCTTTTACTGCTGTCAAATGACAAGAACTGTCCCAGATCTGGCAACCCATCACAGCTGAGTCACAGTATGTCGCATTGCACTTGCATACGACTGAATTATGACCAAAGTTTGCTTGACAATCATTAATATTATCAACTATACAGATGAGCCACAAACACGATACAAATACAAATAAGACAATTTAATGACATAAAACATGCTCCATGTGAAATACTGTTTTAAAAAACAAGTTAAATCTGTATTATTAGTTGGTGAAATTAAGGCTGAAGATATTGTAATTTTTTTAAACAAGTTTTTATTATGAAATGAGCTGCATGCTTATAATAGTTTATTGAAGAATTCACATGATTTACAGGTGCATGACACAGAAACATGTGCATTACAAAAAGGCACATAATCTTTCCAGGACGGACGGATTTTTGTTGCTGAGAAATACGAGTTCTTTCTTTCCTTCTTCAGTTTGACCTATTGGTAAAACATAAAAAACACTGAAATGGTTATCTATGAACATACATATACAGTTTACTTAGATCATGTCAAAATGATCACATATACACAAGATGACAGCATATTAATGCCATCACAATCATAGGTGTACTCACAGGTGGGAGACAGACTAGTGAGGGAAGCTGTTATGGGTCTATGATTCTAACTGTGAATGTTGACAGTAACTCTTCAGGTTAACACTTTAGATCTCTGTGGCAGCATGAGTATTAAATAAAGTACCAATTGCAATTTATTTCATTTGATTGCAACAGCACTAAACAAACTCCCTAACTTTGTTGGGGGTGAAAAAGAGGGTAACACATTAAGGTACCCAAAGCATCCATTTTATTCTGATCGAAATGCCCTAAAAGCACATCGCACTGTTATTGCAACTTCCAAACACATAATGAGAAACATCCCTGGAGGAATTGAGGGCAGCATTATTATTATACACACACAATTGCAAGTCCTTTGCTCAATCCAGGCACATAAATACAGACACTTACTGTGCGGATGCTGCAGCCAGTTGCGGTCTAAATAATACAGATAACAGCTTTCGAACTCCTTCTCAGTGTAGTTGGAAACAGAAACTGGAACAAAAGGTTCCATATCATCAAACCCCTCCTAAAAAGAAAGAAAGTCACAAACAGGGAGAAGACAAACAGAGAGGCAAAGTGAAAAAGAGAAAGACAGAGGGTGGAAATACATTAAGCCCTTTAAACAAATCTATACAGTACATCTTTTTACAATGCTGCAGTAAGACGAACATGTTAGATACTTTAACAATAGATTAACTCTGTAATTTAATGTGTGTTAGGGTTGCTGACCTCTCCTAATAGCTCTGTGGGAAGGTAAGCAGACCGTGGCTTAAAAAGAGACCCTGTCTGGGACAAAGCTGTGAGAATGGCACCTCCACTCTATGACAAAAAGAGCAGAATAAACTCACAGATAACAACTTATTTAGAAATAAACCTAAAATATAGCTAGTGAGAGGTTCTTTACCCAATCATTTTTCAACATCTTCCTCAGATTATGAATCAGAGTAAGTTCCTCTGGCTCACACTTCAATAAAAATAAACAGAAATGTAGAAGTCAAACAACTTTTAAAAAAATTAAAAAATGAATACATTTACATTTATTAATTTTATCCAATGTGACTAACAAAGAGTAATATCAAATATATATATTTTTGTTGAAACAACATTTAATGTAAATTGCAATGCATTGACATTTTTACATGCGCTTTACAGCAACTTACCACAGTCCTGTCCTCCTTCTTAAGAGATGTTTTGCCCCACAGAGCGTTCACTCCATCCACAGCCACAGCTAGTTTAAAGGCCCCCTCGCCTTGTGCGGCCCCCCCTGCCTGCAGCCTTAGCTCCCGCAGCACGGCACCCACCACATCGCTACTGCTTTTGACCCGATTCACACCCTGTATGAGGAAACGAGAAACAAACCATTAATACAGACATACAAAACAAAATTGCCCAAAACAGATAAACAAATAAAAGAAGAGACCAGTGACAACAAACCTACTAAGGACCCTAACAAATGTAACAGTTAATTTGATTTAATGCTAATGGAAGAGTTTGTGATGAGGATGATGATGATGATGATAAATAAAACTTACCTGATCTACAAGCTCCCCTAAAGTCCGCCCTTCCTCAGTACTTTCTCTCTTTGTCCACACATAACGCTGTGTTGTCTTTATCTGTCAATTGAAGTTCAAAAATTCCACAGTGAAGCTCACTTAGCAGATTAATAAGCTATCAAAATATTTGACTACAATAATAAATGACCAAAATATATTATCATAAAAAGCACATTGAACTATAAATTTAATCTGGCATCATAAGGCAGTGTTTTACAAACAGGGGTTCATGAAGGCATTTCTTTTCAGTTTTGTGAGACTGTCATAGATATGCCAATATCAAATTGAAAAAAAAAACACATTAATGAAATAAATATAAATAATGTTACTAAAATGTAATAAGTCTAGGAAAAGTTAAGATATAAAATAACCACACCTATTACCTTGGATAAAAAGCGTTCATTGGTAATTTTGAAGTTCTTCAGCCACTGGGACGCCTGGATTGGTTGATCAAAGCGCGAAGGGCGGGAGGAAGAGGGCAGCAGCTCTTCACAGTTCTTCACCCACAGATGTGCTACAGAGACAGAGAAGAGAAAATTCAATCAGGCTCCAGAATCTTTAAATGAGGATCTTTAAATGTCTTTAAATGAGGATATGCACAGCTTACCATCAGGTATGTGCAGGATCAGCCAGCCCTCAGTGTAGCAGTAATGCAGGGCATGACACAATGACATGGTCTTACCAGTACCATTCAATCCATCTAACACACACCATTAAGGATATCGACACACAGGCACTTATATTGCAATAGAAGTAAACAGCCATCTAAGCTAACAGCTGTGGACATAGGAACATGGTGTCTGTGAGGATACAGAGCACATAACGCAGGGCAGGTTTGCTGTAATCAGCTCTTTTAAGGTATGAGATGAGCTCCAGAGCTGGCTGCCTAACCATCACACAGCCTTCATTAAACGTCTTTATCTAAAACAAAAAACACATGCAAACCTTAGATTTACAATTAGCATCAATTTAAGTCATTGCATTTCTACACTGGATTTATTAAACCTGTATAGTGCGGTTCTGTGATGTTGTACCTGCAACTGGAAACGTGGAGGCAGTCCATGAGGGAAGAGTGTGTGTATGTGAGATGGGGGCAGGCTGTAATATTGCCCGGCATGTTGTTCAGAATGGCGAGCCTGAATAAAAAAGACAGTTGGGAAAGAGCAATACTTTAACTTATCATATTTCCCATGAAATTTAAAGAAACAGTTCACCATAAAAATATATTGATAAGTGCTAAGCAGTTACCAAGGTGCTATAAGGATACAGAATGTAATCGTACTGCCCTGTTTATACTATGAATATGAATGATATCACAGATTGTGCAGCTTGGTCAATAGAAACCTTTGTTGGTACATTAATGTGGTATTCGTGGATAAGTACGTTAATGTCTACTGTAGACAATATATGTGTGTGGAGTTTTGTGGACATACTGGATCTTGCTCTGAAGTTCTAAAGACTGAGAGAAGATTCGGCTCTGCTGATGCCGTCTCCACAGCAACCGCCTCCAACTGTTTGCCACTGCTACCAATGTGGAGGGGTCTGAAGGTCTGTGTTATCTGATAATGAAATCTTTAAGTTAACTGGGGTACTTTAACTATTGCATGTACACATGTTCTGTAAAATGCTTATTAATGGCTGAGTAGAAAAGCTTCTAGGCTCTAAACCATAAAGCAAACGTAAGGACACTTACTGTTGGACGCAATCGCAAGGAAAGCTTGTGCAGATTCATTTTCTGAAACACAAATCAAAGCAAATTCATACTTTGGCTACGTTTAAACACGAGTGTTGTAAGGACGACAAATTATGCTCACTCTAAGGAAGCAGACCGCTTTTGCAACGACTATTCATATGCACGGATGACAAAAAATCGTCTATGTTCAGTCCGGACATTAAACATAAAATCGACAAAAAGAAAATATTTCCTACATAAGGGTCACGGTCAAAGACACTGTCTGGAATCATAAAGACACCTTCCGCATTTAATGTCGGCTAAAGCATTTAAGTTCATGAGGCAAGATGCGATTACCAACGTGATGCACACAAAACGTAAAGACTGACTGATCACAATAACCTACCACAAGAAAAAAATAATCCAATGTTTAAAGGCCAAGTATTCACACGAGGACGAAATGCAAAAAGATAACAACACACTGCTTGTTGATCTGTCCGACCCGTGCTGTCACAACTCACGGTCGATGGAGGTCGCCATCATTGCTTCAAGACAGGAAATTACGTCAATACGTAAATGTCGTAAAAGTACCACAACTAGAAAGAGACGTGGAAAAAGAAGACAAACTGTGGTCGTTCCAAGTAGACGTGTAATAAAAATACCTTAAAATGTTTTTCGAATGACCCTTATTTTTGACACCTAAACTTAAGCATCACACGCTCGCACTGTGGGGGCTGAAGTCTTTCAATGGAGCATTTTTTAACAGAACGCACCCAAAATAATGTTAATTGTAAATGTTCTTTTGGGCCCGCGTGTAATATCTTATTTTATGAAATGATGAGTTGAAGAGGCAACTACTTTTTCTTTTGTTATATGAAGGTCACGTTCAAATTGTAAGTCTTTGAAACTTTTTGCCTTACTTACAATATTTGGTTTTGCTACTTTTTACATAACTTTTATGTGTATATTTTATAGTTTTAGGCTTATCTCAGAGTTATAGAAACATTTGCTGTTTTAATATATGTAGTGTGAATGTTTACACACATACTATTGTTCCGTAGTTTTCTTCTGTTACTACTGTCCCTCAGCATCATGGTTACCAAGAAGACAACAGTTTCAGTGAAGAGCATGCTTCAGGGGAAATATGAAACGTGATGTGTGAAGAAAATAAAGAAAAGGTAAATCTCTTGTGAACAGTAAAAAAAAAGGGGGCATTGCTAATCGGCTGTCATTCTATTTGTCACTCCCTAGTCGTTTTCCACACCCACTTAGTGGACGCTGTTAGTAGAATTAAAACCTAAAACCAGATAAAACCTGTTCATACATTATACACGCTTCTGTTTATTTTAATGGATTGTAGGGTATTGACTATGTCCTTTATAACCTAAGTTTGCTTGTCCAATATGACCGCACCATCTATAGGTTATTACAAGTATTGCGCGGTTACTGGGTTTAATATTATGTCGCATGTTGTAATACGTTGCAAGTATTTGGGAGAGATACAGAAAATGTGTTGGCTGTAGCCTTTTACTACATAGGACATTTTTTCACATACAATTTTAGATGGTTGCCTGTGTCTAAAAAATAGTTAATAATCAAATAAATAAATGCCTATTACTTTTCAATGTTATAGCGCAGGGTGTCTAGCAATAACATGTCAATTACATAACTGTTAAGCATATGAAAATCATCCATTATGCTTTATTCAAATATTATTTTCAAACACATATGTTTACAATTTTAATGTTCATCATTACTTTGATCCGGTCTTTAATTGTGTCGATAAATCAGCATCCGCTAGGGCGTTAAATACGGGCGGTCCGATATGCGTCTGTTTACGTTTTGCTTTTCTCATGTTATTGGTGGGTAATTTTAGCTCGAGTTGAGGCATCAGCTCAGTAACTGAGCACATACAGCATGGTCATTCCTCACCTCTGTCTCCGCTCCTCGGTTAAGTTGGCTTGTGGCTATTTGCGTACACAATGTACGACCATGCTTTTGATGTAAAACAACTGCGCAAGAGACGAATAGAAACGGGGGCGAGGAGAAGAAGAAGGGGGGACGTGAGTATCGTATGGTGTTGCACAATGTTCATCTCCATGGGTCCTTCGTTTCGCGCAACGGACACGCAACATCCCTCCATTTATCGTCTCGGCTCGTTGCGCACACTTGTAAATTAGCTGTTCATTTAAACGCGATACGTCCTGTTTTCAGCTTGGGTAAGTGAAGTCTCATTTTTGGCAGCATTATGGAAGTGAGTGTTATTGTTTTCCTAAATCTCCAACGAGTTTTGGGGGCGCACTTTCGAACTGTGCTACTCCCTTCGCTTAATAAAAAAATGTAATTCGAAGCTGGGCATTCACATTCATCTGTTAGGCCCTCGAGCATATACACAACATTACTTTATATCGTAAACATACGCGTGTATAGTATCGCTTACACACTTTTGGGTATTCAAATGGTGTAATTCTGGATAAACTCGCTCATTATAGACTATAATAGCCATAAAAGCAGAGAATCAGAAAGACTGTAAGCATGTTGAATAGGACGCAGTCTTGGTATTCGATTTATGTCACTTTCTGGACAACTTTAAGTCGATAGTGCCCAGCGCTGTAAATAACAGAATCGTGTTTTCCTTTCAGTGGAAAACCTGTGCGCCTTTTCTTCAATACTATCTACAGCGACGGAGCAGTAACTTACATTGCATCCCACTCATTATGCCCCGTCAGTCAAGACTTATTCACTTTGCCTTGACTTGCAGCGCTTGTTCGATCCAGCCTTGAGGCAACTAAAACATTATTGTCAAAGACTCCTTATTGATTGTCCATTTCTCATTCTCCTTGTCCTTACCTTATAACGCTCTAATTTTTTCTGCTATTTATGGAGCACCGGGCAATATCTAGGTCACAGAGGAGCACGTAGAATTGAAACTGGTTTATCCCTCTATATTTTCAAATTAGGCAGATCGATTTTCTGGCAAATCATGGCCAATTCTCTGAATTAGTTTGGGGAAGCTTTAAATCTTGTCAGTTTGAAAAGCTTGCTGTTGTCAGCTAAAGGTAAGTGCTTATTGATGTCATTTTGTTTTGGCACTGTAATGAAACTTCAGACTAATGTATACTTTCAAAGACTGTCTAACAATAGGCTCAGAATCCTAGCCAATCCTAACAGTTCTGCTTGACTGAGACAACAATTTACAGGTTAACACTTTGTTATTGACAGACTACATGAGACAGAAGACCCCATTGGATTGAGCTGTATAATATAACACTTTGTAATGAGATAACGTACATAAACTGAAACATAGTGAAACCTTATAACTTCCTGGAGACTTGCTGCACTTGAAGCTAAAAGGCTAGCTCAGCAACGCACTGGTTAAAGATGAATAAAAGGAGTGATGGTTGCTGGAAAGAGAGTTTGGAGAAACACGAAGGAAAAAATGCAGATAAGGAAAGAAAAAATGTAATAATGAGGGATGATGGGAACAGTGGCTCTTTCACTAGATTTCTGCTGGTTTGCAAACATCTCTATTTGCAATAGCAAAAAACGGGCAGATATGGAGTGTAAAAGAGAGAGCTAATTATATATTGAAAGGAAAAAATATCTCAGCCAGCAAGAAAGTAAACAAAATGAATAAGAGAAAAAAGGTCAGAGGGAAAACTGTGAGGAGATACAAAAGATGAATGATTGTGGTAAATGTTAAAAAGTAGGTTTAGGTCCCAGTGAGAAAAGGCCCTCAAATGTCCTTTTCATTTTGCCTCTGAACTGTGCTACTAATAGCCACAGAGCTCCGTATTTTGCACTCCACAACACACAAGTCATTGTACTTCGTTCTCTCTTCACCTCAGGACATTTTTCTTGTCAAACGTTCCATTGGGATTGTTTTCTTAGCACAAGTCCTAGAGGAGCTGAGAAGATTGCACTCAACAAGCGAAACGCTGCCGGATTTTGTCCTGTTAATGAGAATTAGATGAGGCTGAAAACGCACAGTAGATTTACTAACTAAAACCTGTGATTAAAACACTTTGCATAATGATTATTTTAGGAAGAAAATCAGCGAGGAAAGATTTACATTGTAGTCATACAAGATTGTTGAGAAAGTGCTTTGACTGAATCTACTCAAAACCCCACAGATGTCTCAGACTACCGATCCCGGGCTCTATCAGCCTGTTCCTCCCTTTGGGCTGAAGGTCAGCCGCTGGAGTTTTATGGGTCCCCGGTGCATGTTAACACACTGAGGTCATCATTTGGAAATCTTTCATAAAAATGACCTCACTCTGTGTGGGAAAGCACCTGCGTTTCAGACAACTCAAAACAGGGTTTCGGCCAGCTTTTCTAGAAGGCATTTGCTGGGGATTTTTCTGTGGGTATGTCCCGAGGGAACTGGTCTGTAGGAGATTGAGATGTATCATGCTGTTCATGTACAGTATCGTGTGAGTTAACTGTGGATTCAGACTGAATCAGAGGTAACTTGAAAGTGGACATTATCTGGCTAACCTACTTCCGTTGACAATTACTGTAAAGCTTAAAATCAAAGATGTTCCTGCACTTGACCCCCTTTTTAGAAGGGGCTCATTGAACTCAGTTACCTCTCATTGAACACATCAGCTCTGATTGTTTGTGTAGGATAAAACTAAAGTTTCTGTGTTTTTTTAAAAGATAGATTCTTTATTTGATGCGTCATTCTTTTCTTAGTTGCTCCACTGTTACACCAAATTTGGAAGTATTCTGAACCGTATCTCAGTCAAGGCAACAAATAAAGAAACTAGAATCAGGCTGAAAATGTGCATGTCTTAGGAGAGAAATCACTGCATTTCTAAATCGACAAACTAAATGGACATTCCTCTCTTCTTTATGAAATTAAAAAGGTTTTCTCTTCAGGTTCCAGGTCAAAAGTGCTGTCACAATTACCAGTTTCAAGTTGATGGATAATGCGTCAGTAGACATTTCTTAAAAATACTATCAAGATTTGAGGTTAAAATTGATCTGATCGCAATTTCCTTTAATGTGGGACTAACAAATAAAGTTTAAAAGTACAAATATTTAACTTGCCAAATATATTTTGTGTCATATCATGGATATTTAATAACAGATGCCATCAGCATCTGTATCATCATGTTGGTAGCCAGCTGTACATACCTCAGTAATCTGTGCCTCTAAATTGAGCACTAAGTATTTGAGTTAGTCAGTCACAGTGATATCTCGGGTAACTAGAGAGTTGTATGTAAAATTGGAGACTGTTTGTACTAGAGCTCGATATGTAGTTTATTGTTCGTAGTCAGTATATAGAGTAAAATTAGGTTATTTCTGTTTTACTGTGTATGTGCTGATGTTTTTTGATGAACCATTTTGATTGCTGTGTCATATCATGTGATAATGTAAAAGACACTGCAAGTAAACACTATAACCATTGTTCTAATGTAACATTCTTACTGTTACTTCCCTTGTAGTCCCTTCCATGGTACCAATACCTGATTACTCCTTCAAGTCAAGTGAGATGATAGAAGAATCTGAAATAAGACGAACAATCACAATATCACTTCATGTAATAAACTGAACAGTATTGACAAATTTTGGCCTGGAGGTCTGTTCTGACAAATATTTTATCCGCATCTGTCGCTCAGATGGATAAGAAAAAGCAAAAGACGGCACATGCGCTGAGACCTGAGAGACAAGAACAGAAGGAAAAGAGAGAGAATGGGAAGAAAATGAGTAAGACCAAAGGGACTCAACCAGAAGCTTCTTCAAAGAGCACCAGCAGTGAACTCCAGCAGCAGAGCAGGCAGGAGGAGACAACAGTTATGAAGTCTGACCAGTCAGATGGAAATGTACGAATGAAAATAGGGTTTGGAGCAAAACGGACCAAGAAGCCTCCAAAAAGCCTTGAGAACTTCATATGCAGGCCCACAGTTAGAATCTCTCAGAAGCTTGCACACGGAGATGGACATAGCTTATGTGGAGGGACAGGACCTGAGAACACTGGGACAAACCAGTCAAATCAGGAGATCCTGAGAAAAGGCAGCAATGATTGTATTTCCTCAAAAACCTCCACAACTACATTTCCTACTTCCTCCAGAAAAGATGATGCTACACATTTTATCCCTCACTCTAAAAAGGTATGTTCTTTCTTTCTTTTTTCTTTCCTTTCTTTTAGTTGTGATGCTCAGCATTTGTTTGAAGTTAATTAAAAAATATTAATTGTGACAAATACTTGTTTCTGTTTGTATCCGCATTGGGACATTTTTAGACACCAGCGGTTGGACATTTTTTAATCTATTTTTACGTCCCCTCATTACACCATGTGCTCACTCTCTTTCATTTTCTTTTGCTCACTCCTTCATAGTGTTCTTCTCCTTCATATTACTCTCTTCCCTCTTCTCTCTCTTCTCTCTCACAGACAGTTGCTTAAAAGACTGCTGCTAAATATATTCCTCCTGTTTACCTTGATCATTTGTTTGAATATTTTGTGTTTTATTTTCCTTGCTTTTGTTTATTGTTAAGATTTTGTCCTCTCTTATTTTGTCATATTTATCTTTCACTAATGATTAGAATACTAGAGTAGGCTGGGTGATGTATTGAATTGTTATATATGTCATATATATTCTGCTTGCAGTAAAAAATTGTAAATATTATGATGATTACAATTCACTCTTATTGGAGCCTGAGTCTGAGGTGTTTTAATAGTGTATCTGAGTTAAACCTTAAAATAGAGTTTTGATTGTAAGTTAATAAACTTACAAACTTAATAAAAACCAGATGCATGTTGAAATTTCCTGAAATTTATAGTCAGTCTTGACTGTTTTTAGCTTAATTTTACCAGACATCCTACAGTAAATGGAATAACTTGATAAATGTGAAAGATTTCCTGATGAATTTTGGTCAACTAGTGTTTTCTTATCCAACAGGTTCCATCAAAACAGACAAAGAAAACAGATTCAAAGTCATTATTGACATCAGATGGACCCTCATATGCAGTTCAACCACAGACTGATAGCAAAGTACCCCTTTCTGACAGGATAGGCTCCTCTAACCCACTAAAGCAGACATATTCACCTCCAGCTGCTCGTTCTCCACCATCTTCATTTCAACAAAACTCCAGTCCACATGACAGCACCCAAGTTTTTAATGTTCAAAAACTGAAGGGTGACAATCTTCCTACTGGATCAACAGTAACTGCCTCCCTCCCTTCACATAGTTCAAAAGATACATCGCCGAAAGCTCAGCCATCACAGCAGTCATCCTCCAGTTTTGAAAATCACAGTGAACGCTCATTGTTTGAGAATGCACTGTCCATAAAGCAAACGGTCTGTCCTCCTAAACAGACCAGGATCTCCAAAATCAGGGATAGTAATGCTAAAAAATGTTTGAATGTAAATGCTAAAGAGGACAGCAAACTGGATGGAGATTCCAAAAACATGTTTAAAACAGTAACCAATAAAAGAAGTAAAGAAAAAGATTCAGTACATCAGCCAAGTCCCTCTATGAAAACACCATCAGCCCTTCCTGCTTTAAGTAAATCTGCTGATTCATCAGTTCCTGAGAGCAGCACTTGTACATCAGAGGTGCTGGAGAGCAACGTATGGAACATAAGGCATAATGAAGGTGAAGACGTCAATGACAATGACTGTGGCAAAACAATGACTATGGAACCTGCCCAAACTATCCCTGTTGCTGTCCAGCCAAAGAATGGCAAGATGGTGGGGCATACAACTGACAAGAATAAAAAGAGAGCTAGACACAGTTCAGGCCATGTAGAAGATGTGCAGTCTTCCTCTCAAACTACCTGCTGTTCTGATTCACAGTATAACACTTCTATTTGTTCCATTGACAGAACTTCAGGTGATGAGACAGAAAAAGTTGTTGGAATGACGAAGGTGGCAACTCAAGTGGGAAATATAGATCTGGTGAAAACTGCTAATGTTAGTTCCACTGCTTGTAAAACAGTTCCTCAAACACCTAAACTACAAAAAGTACCGTCCAATACATCCTTAAAGGCATTGGCATCACCAGAGCTTAAACCAAGACCAGTTGGACGACCTCCTAAACATAAACTGCAAAATTTATCACCCAGATCAGAAGGCACATCCCAAGAACCCCAGCCGAAGAAAAGGGGCCGTCCAAAAATGATCAGGTTGGATGAAACTCCTCAGGGAAGTAAGTCGTATAAGACCTATAGGTCTCCCATACTTGAACACACAAATGTCCCTGATCCCGAGGTTGGCCTGAAACTTCAAAAGCCTGTGCAAAAAAAACGAGGTCGGCCCAAACTTTCCTCCTTTGTTCAGCCACAGAAATCATTAGACTCACGATCTGTGGGGAAGGGTGCTAATGATACCCAGATTTGTCGCAAAAGAAATCAGTTGATAATGAAAACAATTATCAAAAATATCAATAAAATGAGAATGAAGAAAAGAGATGAAGTGCTCACACAGTTTCTCTCTGGGCAGAAACAATGCTATAAAGCAGATTTTCCTCAGAATGGCAATGAAGGAGATGCAGACTGTTCAGTTGCAGATCCTACACAATCTTTATCCTCGCTTGTAACATCTTTTGGCGGAAAACTTGGTCCACAAATTAATGTCAGCAAGCGTGGAACTATCTACATAGGAAAGAGGAGAGGTCGTAAACCTAAAACTCAAACAGAAAATGTTGGCCAAGACTCTGAACTAATTCCTGTCCTAAAGTCTCAGCAAATGGCAGAATCCTTAAGGCTGATGAATTCTTGGTCTACTCCTGGAGAACACAGCCAGGCAGCTTTGTGCAGCTCACCTCACTCATTTAAACACCCTGAGTCTCCTTCAATGACTGCTGGTTGTTTCAGAAGAAAGATTTATACTGGCAACTGTGAATATGATCAACATTCTGCTCAAACAGCAAGCAGTTCCCAAAAAGTTAAAGCAATGACTGAAAAACGATCACAATCACATTCCTCCTTGCAATCAACAAAACCTCCTGTGGCCAAATCCCAGTTAGGCTGCAGAACAGCACACCTTTCTCGATCAGTGTTGATGGAACAAAAAAGACCCAAATACAAGTGCAATAGACAAGGTCATACTTGCTTTAGCCGTGATAAGATTAGGAGACATAAACATAAATGTAAGAGAAAGTATCTTCAACTCAGGTCCAAGAGACAAGACCCAGCCTTTCTGGCAGAGGTTGAGGCCTTAGTGGTCAGACTTAGCGCAATTCATATTGTGCATCATATTGCTCAGGGAGCGTGTGGAGATGAAGCTAAATCTGGAAGAAAGAGCTCAAAAGGGAAAAATTACCCTCATGTTCTTCAGTGTCTGCCACAAAACCTTCACCATCCAGCCATGTTTCAAATCAACTTCAGTGGGTACTACTCACCCCGGTCTGACTTCCCCTGTGATTCTCTGCATTACGTTGGGATGGCAGATTTGAAAAGAAACAACGGGTGTCCCTCACAGCCAGCTGAACATATTGTCACACATTGTCCAGTGGTGCACAAACTTGGATTTCCACTAACAGGAGGTGGTTGTTATCACTCACCTTGCAAAATGCCACTCTCGGCCACTTCTTTTGGTTTTGGGCTTTACAGAGGATACCCTCCATCTGCAACTATATACCCTTCTTCACCTTTTATACCCTCATATGTGCACCCCTACTCCAAAAATCCCATTTTAAGCCCATCAAAGTTCCATAAAAGGAAACATAAGTTTCTGAGGCATGATTCTGTACTTTGTGGAGGGAAGCCACAGGGGACTTACCCTAATGTAGCTTCTCAATCCTCTAGTGACTGGTTCAGTAGAAATAGCTGGCAAAGGGTCGACACCAGAGATAAAAGGCTTGTAGATAATAGGCTTGGAGGAAGAGAAGGAATAGGTGGCCTGCTAGGACAAAGTAAGCTCAGAAAAGACCATGTAAGCAGAAGATCTTCTCATTCCCTCTTCTCTTCCTCAGTTTCCACCAACAAAGTGGACAAACATAAAACTTCAAAGCTATCTTATATAGGACCAGCAAACCTGAGGTCAATATCAAAGATTAGGTGGGCAGAGCATCAGCAGTCATGGAGGTGGGGAGAAGGCGTTGAATCAGAAAAGAGTACCTTAAGCACCTTAAACCAAGAAGCTGAGTCGGGGTACCAAGACGATGATACTCTTGCCGGTTCAGAGAGTGATGAAGACCTACCATCACCCTCTCAGTCAGACAAAATGACCCACTATCACACTTCTCTGAAAAATCCCAACCTTGCTAGCAGTGCAAAGAGTCGAATGACAGTCCAGAGGAGTACTTCTAAAATTCAGTGTGCCTCAAGGAACATTATGAGGCCTGGAAGCTCATTGATGAAGGGACCTCGCTTGACTGGAGACAAAAGAGTATCAGGTGAGTGCACCTGTATTGTATGTTCATATGTAAAGAGCAATTAAGTGACAAATAGAATAATGAAAGACCTGTATGACATTTTTTTAAGGGCACACTTTTGTTTGGCATTGACTATTGTCGTTGAAAAGTGCTTATGAAACATATCCAGTAAAGGTTCACTCTTATTAACTATGTGAAATGAGAATCTTTGAACTGTAAAATTAGAGTCATTTATTTTAGAATCAAGAGTCTATAGGTCTATCACTAACAGTTTTACAGTTAGATACCAAAATGGAACAGACCGGATTTTGCTTTGTGAATGTTTGGTCATTAGATTTTCGCTGACAGAGAATTTGTTAGAAGTCCTTTGAGGGGTTATATGGTCTCTCCTGTGTATAAATATTGCTACATATTTGCTTTGTTATGTGGTATCTTGGCACTGATGTTGTTAGTGTTATGTAACACTTGGCAGAAGCTTTTGACTTAGATGTTTTTAGTGTCTCTATAAATCTCATACTATCATTAGACTGATTGTCCACAGCAGCTGCAGTGAAAATGTGATTGATGGCTGAAATGAGTGTTATATTGATTTACATTAGAAATAAGGATATAGGTGCTTTGTCCTCCAACCTGAAGTGAAAGTGTGTAACAATGAAAAATAAAGTTTGTATTGTCATCAGTGTAGTGTTGCTGCTCACACCCCTCCATCTGCAAACACACACACCTTGCAAAAGCAAAAACAACGCGAGCTTGGCTTATTAGCACTGCAGTAAACATATGGTGAGAAACAATCCCCAGCATGTGAAAAAGGCTCGGAGACATGTGATTGTTGCACGGTGAACACTGTCTGCTTGTCTTTGTGTGCTCACTTTTACTGTTTATAGGGACATAGGTAATGCCTTCATGGAAAAAATGTCCAGCGGCAAAAATGAGCAACTGGTATTTGCTATAAAAATAGCCAGATGTAGTCCAAAAGCTTTATTGCTTTATAATGTAGTAGATGCATATTTTTATCTAAGACATTATGATTTACACTGATTGCTGTGAGGGTCCCAATGTTAAAGCTGCAATCTGTAACTCTTTCTGGTTAAAATAAAAGTACATAACAAGTCAGTGTCCAAAAACGGCTTTCCGTACCCTGATTCAAAACAGTAAGTTTATAGTAATGAGATATCATTTGAGTTTGGATCCCACTAGAAATTTTTTAACTTTCGTAAATATAAGTACTAACATGCAATTTTATGTTTTAAACAGAGATAGAGAGGCAAAAGTTATGGATTGCAGCCTTAACCTTTTACCTTACCTGATCATGGTGCATCAACATTCAGCAGGAATAAAGCTTTTACATTATTTTGATTAAAGCTATATTTTTGTCACTGCGACAAAGGGATTATTCGGCTGTTTTTCTTTGTGCATTTATGAAGAGCATTGCAGGTCATTGTCTTGCTCGCAGCACCATGTATGACATGGTATATGAGATTAGACACAGAGACTGTGGTACTTTTGGGCGGTTCTCCCTGGAGCAGTCAAGTTTCACTGTGGTGATGGGGTTTCTATCAGTGACTTTCAAAGTGACTCACACAGCACCAGTCTGAAGTCAGACCTGCAAGCATTGCATAACCAACCCAAATCCACAACCGCAAGTCTACCATCACCCCAACTATTATTATATGAAACATCTGAATGGGGAATACCAAGAGCCAAGCAACTGTCCTAGATGTGAAGGTTTCAGCATTACTTGACCTTCAGGGATTTTCACAGCCTCTAGTTTCAGTAAGCAGCAGTTTGTAGCAGTTAATTTGCTGTTATACTGCCAGCGGGCATAAAATCAAATAGGTTATCATAGCTTTATTCTGAACAGAAATGTGAATGTGAATGAAGATCTTACATTTCACTAAGGGGAAAGTAATTTGCTCTAACGACTCAGAAGCTTTTAGCTTTTAATACTCTTCCCTGCAGACCAAGTCAGACAGTGTTGCCTTTATGTAAAAGATTTCTGCCATACATTTAACCATTGTGAATTATATGCTTATTTTATCATGTTCCTGTCAAAGAGTTTCCATTTAAGATGCTGCCATAGACCTTCTGTCGGCCTGTGGCCAAAATACTCCCGTCAGTTTGAGTTGGAAAGAGTGATCGAGGGAGAGCCAGCATTTAGCAAGTGTAATGGAAAGGAAAGGAAGTGTGATGCTAGGAAAAAGGAAGAATTCTGAGCATGGAAATCTGCAAGTGAAATGTGAAAAATGATTGACAGAAAGAATAGGGAGGAAGGAATGTTGCTCTAAATGAAAGGGAATATATGGAAGTAAGAGTTTTGTAATCAGAGCCAGATGTGCCCTAAAAATGCCCCTTTTGCTTGTTTGGATAAACAAAAATAATATTAAAACTGATATAGTATCTGATATAGTAGATGTTAATTTGTGCTCACACTTTTCTTTTAGAGGTGGTGTAGATTTTTAAGGCGGTCTCGGTCTGGCTGTTATCTAGAGAGCAGAAAAAGCTTTTCTAGAGCTTCTGTCCCACAGTTACTATTCCGGTGTATATAACTATATATACTATATGTATATAGTATATATATACATACATATATACTATATGTTGGCTAGATATTTATTTGTTTACATAATAATATAATATATATATATATATATATMTATATTGCCAGTATTTGCTCACTCATCCAAATAATTGAATTCAGGTGTTCCAATAACTTCCATGGCCACAGGTGTATAAAACGAAGCACCTAGGCATGCAGACTGCTTCTTCAAACATTTTTGAAAGAATGGGAAAAGTTCATGTGTTCATATGTGTCTAAAGGCAGATGAGCGAATACTTTTGGCAATATAGTGTATATATATATATGACCAAAATTTT
>JAZGTJ010007435.1:0-22849 GCA_036877575.1 Botia almorhae
TTATGCAGCCTGTTGGTTTGAAAGTAAATTCCTGTGATTGATTTAATTATCCCAGGATGTGCAACTATTTGCAAGCATGTTTAACCAAATTTTTCCAAGGAAACGCATTGGTAGATTTGAGCTAAATGTCAATAAAGGGGGAGAGTAATAAATCATTGTTTTTATGTCGGAACTATTATTTTCTCTAGAGTCTGGAATAAATCCTTCATACTTTGCATAATGCAAATTATTAAGATGTGAGTCTGATTGACAAATAAGAAATCACAGTTTTTCTGTGGTTCTTTGTGTTTGAAATGCTCCTGGATCAGTGTAATTTGTATGTGTGTGTTTGTAAACACTTGCGCGCTGGCATATTCAGTCTTGTTTGGAAAGCACCAGGTGTTTGACAGGCATGTTGTGGTTATCAGTATGAGGCTTGTAACCAGCTCACAGCTGAGATCATATGACATTGTGTACAGTCCCACATGCCAGCAGCAGGTTAGATCCTCATCTGCATTCTCTTCCAGCGAGAGAGAGAGAGAGAGAGAGGCTTCATACCTCCCCTTGTCTTGCTACAATTCTTGTCCTTCTCATAAAATACAGTAACTAGAGATCCAATGCTCCAATGGTCAGGTCTAGTGGATGTGTGTTTCTGCAGTGGTATGTTTCTTTAAGAAACCACCCCCTCATAAGCTGTTTTCTTTGTTTGTTGTGTTTCAGTGACAATGCATATATACAGTATCCAGTGCATTAATCAGAACAGGGTGTGGAGAGACCAGACAGCAGTCCCTGGCAGATGTGTTTCTCCAGAAGAACAATATAAAAGCTCATCTCACCAAAATAATCCGCCACAGTCTTCAGTTTAAGCCTCTTGAAGCAGTTGCTGCTCTGATTCGCTCAAGACTTGCGTTTGTGGTACGCCTGGCTTTAATCGAGTCTCTTTCCGTAACCTTTTCGCTCAGACCGTGTGGCATTGTACCCACAATAACAAAGAGAAGTTTTCTTTGATCTATGGCAGGAAGCTGGGTACTGGCCAGGGGTCCCTTGGCGTTTCATTAAAAGTCGAGGTTGTGGTCGGGCCCGTCCTGATTTGCCGTAGTGTGACCCATCTGTTGTATATGTGGGCTAATCTTAGCTTTAGCCAACCACCAGGGATTAAGGAGAAATAAGTAAGCCTCAGCCTCGACACTGTTCTAGGACCGCAGGCGCTGCGCCGCATGCATCCTTGCCAGACTACATTTTTAACTTTTACATCTTCGCTTGTCTTAACTTGCACTTCTGTGACTTCACCGTTAGTCATGCGCCGTCTGTGCACATGCATTTTTAGACGAGCCACACAGTCAGATTCCCCTTAGAGTCGCGCAGGCTGTAAAGAAAAGGTCCTTTATGAGTTTTTCGCTGAAAACGCGGCACTTATCCCAGTGTGCAGCCCTTCGGTGTAATGACCAGGATCACCCGGGCGACCCTTGACCTTTATTCATCCAATCCAGAGGCTAAATCCATGGATCTCCACTGATGTAAGCATGCATAAATCGGGGATTAGTCCTCTGCGCCTCTGCACCGCGAATGCTAGCGTATACGTTCCGCCCTCAGCATTCAAGAGCGAGACAGTCCGAAGGCGGGAGATAAAGACGTTCCCGAGCGACAGCTACGTTTCCGCCTCAGTATTCAGCTCAAGGCGAGGTGAAGGAGTACCGCCGCTGGGTATTAGCAGTTATCCAAGGGTTCAGAGCTAATGTTTTCATTGAGCTGGGGTGTATGTGTGTGGCTACACACATTCTCCAACTCTGAGAGTTGCTACGCTACACCTCTCTCTCTCTCTCTCTGGCAGGCATCGGAGAGCACTGTCCTGCTGCTTTATTGCTGTGGGGCAGAGCAAGCATTCCTCTTCAGGCCTCACAGTTCATTATTTATGACGTTAATAAAGGTTGCTGGAAATGGGCCTTCCGTCCGCACGGCTCTGGTGACCTGTGATGTAAGAGACAGATCGGTCACAAAAAGTTCTTTTGTTAGTGCAGTCAGTGAGACATTGTCTGTCCTCTGTGTGGTCAGGACTCGCTTTTGTCGTCCATTCGATCTCATTTGTCTCATTTTCACTCCCTCCGTCTCGCTCTCCTTTTCTCTGTCGCTGCATTTGTCTGATTAGCCAGGCACCGGCCTTTGCCTAAACAAAACGGCCTTTATCTGAGGAGAAAGCATTTCTTCAATGGCCCATATTGACACTGTGAGCTTCTGGGGCACTTGTTAATGGACTCCATTGACCCCTGAAGAGTCCGATTTATCTGTCTGTGTGTAACTGTAGTGGGAGTTCAGCTTGTGCTTCCTGCAGAAGTCTAGATCAACAGTCAGTTACAGCATTTGATTCAGATATTAGACATTTGTGGAGTTAAAAGAAAACCTTTGAGTAAACGCTTCGAGTCTTCGAGACATGGAGATTTGTGTTTGATTATACTTCATGGTACATTTCCCAGAGGCTGAGGGATGAAGAGAATTTGCATTTCCTGTCAGAAATAGTGGCAATAAAAAATACTGTTATAGTTTCAGGTAGAAGTTTAGGTTGAAGACTGGTTGTGAATAAATAATGTGTTGTTGCTCACATATTGTGAGTTATAATGAACGCATAATGCAGCTTTGTGGACTTTTGCGGTATAACGCCTGCTAAAGATAAATGAATGGCCAATCACAATTCAGTACGCAAATCACTGCCAGAAAATGACCAATCACAATGTAGTATTCCCATATTCCAATAACGGCACTAACCAACATCAGTTTGAATTTGAATTGAAGTGGCTTTCCAGCACTGTAGAAATCAATGCACTCTACTTCTTTCAAAGGAAAAAATGTCATAAACACACCAAACTGCACTGATTCAAAAACCTGATATATAATAGCAGAGCATTTGTTTTGTCTGGCTGTTGACGTTATGTCTGAGCTCTCCATTTTGTTTTCTGATTTGAAGACGTGATTTTGTCGAGTAGGAGTGTTTGTGCACACTGCGTGTTTTTATAGCCGACATCCTTTATATTCGTAGTATTTTACAGCGCTAATCCCTATTAATCTTTTATACAGTGTACACTTAATGGGATGCTATACAGAAGCAGTCATCCAGGAAGAGCGCTGAGAGATTTTAGGAAAAAAGAAAGAGACTGAGGAGCAGTTGATGAGCTAACAGTCTGCCCGGCCCTTTAAACAAACACGCTCCTTACAGTGTAGTTCTTATCAAAGTCTATTCAGGCTGGACTTGCCTGAAACAAAGGTCAGCCTTTCAAACAACTCCGCTGTTTAGCTAAAGGCCATTTAGAAAGGTGTAAACTTAGTGGACATATTCAGGCAGATGGGTAATAATGACTTTTACCACCTCCAAACTTCTGATTGGATACTAAGATCATCATTTAAGTGGGTTTGATAGAAAGAAATGCATTATGGGAAATACCATTTATATACGTGAGCTGTTTTTAGGTTGAGTTTAACGTCAAGTTTTACCCACTTTCTAGATTCAACCCATGTTATGTTTTGTGTTTTCCGCTTGGTAGAAAGATCTGGTAGAAAGTTTTTGGCATTTGTATTCTGCTGAGCTACTTATCACAGCCGGAGGGGTTAATAGACTTTTGACTCGGGAAGTGTTTTGTAGATGCTCAAAATGACAAGCAGAGGATTTTTGTTCCAGAAGCCTGTCTAAAGAGTTTAGAGCTGTCGAGTTTCCATTGATTGTCTGCGTTTCATATGCCTTCTGCTGTTTAGCATCTAGCCTGTTGATTGTATACTAAGGAATCTAATACGTAACGACCCTGATGCCGCAGATACGGGCCGTTACAATTCAGATTTCATTTTAACAAAGTGATTAACGTAACGCTCTGTTTGAAATGTGTTTTCCAGCTCTTTGATCTGTATAAACAGAAGTGCTTTTATCTGCCAGGCAGGTAGAAGTTTGATTTCATTCGTTCTTGTTATGGATGCCCTTCTCTCACCTTGAAAGTCTTGGTGTATCAGACCCTTTACTTTGGTATTGCTCTGGTGAATCATTTCCTGCAGACTTCTGGTTCTGCGTTGGGGGGGGGATCACATGCATTTAATGAAATATCACACTCATGATAAGTTCAGGAAAGACGTTCTGTGGGCTGCTAAACATGGTTTAAGCGTGTTAACACTTTACGTGTAGTTCATTATTTGGTTCATTATTTTGCATGGTATGTTTTTATTTTGTAAATTAGTGCAAAGTAAAACCAAATGGCACAATAATACAACATTAGCATACTCATTAAGGAAATGAATAGGAATTGTTTTTGTACTTGATATTCATGTGGCGTTTTTTTTCTGGCGATACATTTTTTTCTTACTTTCTTCTTAGTAGTTTCCTTTTCCTCCTAGTTCTTGGTCTCCTCTTTTTCTCCATGTCTCGGGTCTTCATGCCAGTAAACTTACCTATATAATCATGTTCCAAGCTTTTTACCTTTGAAGTCGGCTGCCTGTTACCGTGACACCCAAAGACGATTTAAAGCTTTTTTTCTCCCCTGCTTCATGAAATGAATTTTCCACACCTTGAGTGCGTTTAGTGTCTCGGTGTCACTCTGAAGTTTCAAGGCTCCAAACACTAAATATTCTCTCTTTCTTTTTAGTTACGTTTTACTACAGAATGGAAGAACAGTGCTGTTGTTCGGGATTTGGCCATTTTAAAACCGACCCTGTCCTTGGGTGATTCGGTATGGAGGCATATGGCATAAGGCATGACTCACTGTGTGACTTCACTGAGAGGGATGGAAGTGGGCGGCCGATCATGTTACATGCATCCTGTACTCACATGGCTTAATTGTTTGCTTGTTTGTTTGTTTGTATGCTTAATACTGTGCACCCTGTCGAGAATCAGTGTAGAAAATGTATGTCCATAAGAGAGAACGTCTCACCTTTCTGCAGCATATGAGCTAAATGTGAAGTACAAAAGGCCAAATCAAGAGCAGATTCCTTTAGACTAATCCCTCAAGTATTACAGGTATTTATTAAAATGATTCCTTTTTACTGCTAATAATAATTAATAGCTTTTACTCTTTTGTATTCTGTTACCCAGTCGTGCGATCTCTCAACCTTGCGTTATAAATACCGGCTTATTTATTTTCTGCCTTATGTTATGCGCAATGTTAATCATTTTGTAATGACGGCATTTCCCACGCACATATATTCACACACATTAACAAAGCCGTCTGCGCTGAAAGCGCGTTGCGTCAGATTAAGCTTTACTGTGTTGACTTCAATACAACATCTTTATAAAGAAAGCCCACAGCAGCAGTAAAAATAGTATGTCTAATGCTATCAGAGCTGTTCAGCTACAGAGTGAAGAGGGATAGGCTTGTGTAAAACAGCTCACAATGCAGGAATCCTGTAATATTTCACATGCCCGTCTCTCCTGAGACCTATTTGAGACACACGGCTATTTTGTCTGCCTTGCGTATTTGCGTTACTTACTTTGGCCGTTCACATGCATATTCTTACTTCATAGATTATCTAGATTATCTTTTATATAGACTTTACAATATGTAATTGATTATGATAAGGTCTCCTTTCTGATTTTCTGTCAGATAGGGAAGGTAAATCACAGAGCCTTATTATCATCTTAGAGCTTACAGTAAGTTCCCGTAACCCTCACCAGTAAAAGATGACCAGAGACTGTGTGTTCATCAGATGATATGTTTTATAGGATAAGGAGTAAAAACACACTCAGTCGGTGCACTTCGTAAGTTGGTGATTCTCTATGTTTGTCTGTCACATGCATTCATTATTGCACATACCTTAAGGCTCCGGCTGACGCACTGTTGCACGCGGCTCTTTGAAATCAAAGTGGCTGTGGTGTAATGTGAATGTAATGTGATCTCTCTCCTCGGGCAGACCTCGCACCCCTCCCCTTCATCATGTTTCCTATCCCTCTCCCTGCACGCTCTCATTAGCGTCTGTGGCAATTACGACATCGGCAGCGAGGGGAAAAAAACTGCGCAATGCATTCGGCCTGTTGTGGGGTTTAATTTCGTTGTTTTTCCTCCAGTTTCTTTCCTGTTTTCCCGTGCAACTCTTAATCTAGCCCTCCAAAGAACCTGGATTGATGAATGAAAAAATACAAAACGTTGAACTACTGCCATAAATAAGGTTAAACGATTTGGCACCTGATTGCGAGGGTGAAGAGTGTGAACTCTTAAAAATAAAGGTTCTTCACAGTGATGCCATAAAAGAACCATTTTGGTTCCCCAGAGAACCACAGAAGTAAAAAGATCCTAAATGAACTATTTTTTTCACTACAAAGAACCTTTCATGAAATAGGTTCTGTGGATGTTAAAGGTTCTGCATAGAACCATACAGCCAAAAAGTGTTCTTGTATGACATCGTGACCTTTTTTTAAGAAGGCGGAGAAACAGCTGTAAGTGGTCCAAATAAAATAACTGTTTAGACATCAGAGCGAATCAGTCTGAAGTTCCGTCACCTGTCAGAGAAGCGTTTTGTTTGTGAGGCTGATGGGATAACGTCCTGTAGCATAGCAGCAGGAATCATCCACTGGGATCGGCCATCCGGGAATGAGTTCGCTGTAGTTGGACCGCACACTCTGTCAGCACTTTCTCTTCACATTAATTAACAAATCTGGAATTAATTAACTGAGCACTGAAGCTTCTGTTCTTATTCAGCTATACACGTCACGTGTGTTGTGACTCCTAGATGTTGACCTCAGGGGTGGAGCTTACGTTTTCATCATGTGCTGGAAATGAGCGAGCCGGGGTTAGGGCAGGGAGGAGATGACCACCGAGGAGGAGGAAATGGACCACACAGAAAAAAAAAAAGTAGACATTGCAGTGCATAATAGTGGCTTTAGGAACAGAGCCAATTGCAACAGCCAATTGTGACAGCGATAAAAATAGGTTTTGTTTTAAGCTAAAGAAAGAATTATATGATATGATTGTTAGTAATGATTTAACTTGCTATTGGAATGTAGCTGTGATGGACAGTTTTAAACATTGTTCTTTTACATTCAGTAAGATTGTAGCTGTATGTGTATTCCCACTGTGTACACAGAAATAAGCAGTTTTAAACTGATTTAAAACCGTTTCGTTTAGGTTCAAGCTTCATAAGCGATACAACTACATTGTACTGCAAGCCGAAAAGGATCAACGTCACATATTTATAAAACTGAAGCATTTGTTAATGAGATATAATAGCGCTATTTATTCCGAAACTGCTAGCACCCATTAAAGTTATAATATAGCGACAAGGTCAAGAAACATTTACACACATTAGAAGAGATGAATGTGTATTCTTAATTCGTTTCTGTAAACAAATAGACCTAATTAAAACACACACTCTGGCACATTATGTCTGTATCTATCGTACGCATACCAATAAGTCCATTTTAAACCTTGCAGCTGGCACGGCCATCGCATGTGACTCACAAGTGTGTTATGCAACTGGCCTAACATGACGATAGCAGAACCAATGGGCTTAGCTGGATTTTTTTCTGTCTGGACCGATGCAATGGCGTAGTGATGTTTGGGTGCAGGCGTGGTCATGTGACGCAGATATGACAGACACGTACATCAAAAGATTACGGCTCACTCAAGCAAACCCGATTCTGATTGCTTCTCCACTTCATTAGATTTAATAATGAAATCGAGCTAATAAGTTAATGCTTTTTTTCCTTATTTGGTGCTTTTGGTCTCCTGAAGCACAGAGCTCATTAAACATCCCATTAACAATGTTTTAATGTGCATTTAGTACCTTCTATATTTATGAGACACACTTTGCTTTACATTTGTAGGGCTCTGTGATCATTCTGTGGCACGTTGCCAGGACTTCCCAACAATCCCAATTATTTCTGCTTTCATTAGTTCTTCTCCCTCCATCATGTTTGCTTGGTTGTAGGAACGTATTAAGAAGTCTGATCTGTGCTGTTAAATGCTCTTTAAGCTACTGTAAGATCAAGCTTAACGTCAACATAGAATTACCAATATTTACTGTCTACACATGGCTCATTAATGCACAGCTAGGCCGCGCGGACGGGGAAAATAATGTTATCGTTAATAAGGTATTGGTTTACGCTACTGTTGTAGACACTGCGTTTTTTGTAGAATATAGCGATATACAGTATTAATGCAATTTAATCAAATTTAATGGTAATTTACAATTTAATGGTGGTTAATGTCGCAAAGTTTACGACAATAATAACAAATACCAACAGATTTAAGAAAGAAACATCGCCATTGGGCGACCTCGAACTGGTTTTGTTTAAACTTTATAGTCTCCATGTTCTGGTCTCTGATCTCAGTTCCCAACAGGTGGAGGTTCAGATTAATCACATTTTCTCTTTTCATCTACTGTAAATTTCAGGTTCACGTCTGGCTCCATTGTGCCGTGGAACTTTGTAAATGAGTTCTTTGGTATCTTAAAAGGGGCGTTTGTTTATTCACCCTCATTAAGGTTTATAGACTGCTGGGCAGTGAGATAACTTATATGCTGATCAGCCAGCACACACCCAGACCTGTTCTGTATTAATTGGACTGTGCCAGAGGACAGGATATGATGATTAAATGACAAATGGGTTTCAGATTGGTGGCTGTAATTATATGCACCTTATTTATCTCCAAGTCGCTATATTACCCTACCTCAAATGTAACCATAGTGATCTTTGTATGCTTTGTAACTGTGTAAGCTTTTGTGATTTTAGCTACAGCTATAGGAAAAAGTGTTAAAGATGTATTAGTTTTGTGTGGTTTCTGTTTTTTTAATTATCCAATCAGCTAAGAATTGCCTATTTGCATGCGTGTTTCTGATTGTGGGTCTTAAAAAAAATACTGACTCACTTTCACGTTATAAAGCTTAAAAAGCTTAGAAAATAATTTTGACTTTTACAAAACTGTTTATAGTAAAAATATATATCAACCTTATAGCAACCTACTGTTGTTATGGAGTTAAGTTAGCAGGAAAACTGTACCAAAGTGCTTAAGTTTAATTTGAATTAGATTCATTTGCTGAAGAAACATTCTAAAATGAATGAACGAAATGAAATTGTGAATTGAAATACACATGTCTTAAGATGGCCGGAGTATAAATTGATTTCAGCTCAACCTTTGGAAGCCAGAACTCTCACGTGGAGCACTAGAGTAAAGAGCCCTCTGAAGCGCTTCAGAGACAGTGATACAGTGCTAGTCTGTAGTCCATGCAGCTGCTTAGCTTGGTGTTGGCCGTCATCGCTCCTGCCAAAAAGAACTAAGCTACCACTACTGTACTATTTCTGCTCGCAACATATGAATTTTGGAATTACTCTCTGACCCTTAGCCTAAGCCAAATGCTCTTATGCTTTGAATTAGTACTGTAGTCATCCGCAGCGTCGGTTCAAAATGACCCTCTTTCCACAGCTGCCAGAGGCTGTAAGAAAAAAACGTGCCATAAATATTTAGTATGATTTCATTAAAAACTGATGCTTTGTCTATTACAAATGCGTTTGTGCCAGTCAGTGCAGCTTATTGTGCCATTTGCTGCAGAAAATGTGATCTATTCTTTATGTGATATGCCATCTGCGACAAAAGCATTATAACCTATTGTGCTATTGTTGTCATTTCATTGGCTTTATGCCAGGAGTGTGTTGTAGAGTTGTTGCAGGAATAGTTGCGCGCGCAACGGATTAATGAATCGCGCTCTGATCTTTTCTTTGGTGGGCTGTTTGTATCCCTGTGATTTGATTCGCTTTTCACTCAACGTCAAATTAAAAAACAGAAAAAGAAAAACAGGAAAGGTTAGGCGTGCCATGTTGTCGTTCTTGCGATTTAATCCATGTGGTTTATATTCCCTTCAAAAAAAAGGCTGGAAGCTTTTTATTTATTTAAAATTTATTTATTTTATTTATTTTTGTTTATTTACGCTCGCCACGTTTACTATGACCACAACCCTGTTTACTATTGCACGTAAGTCGCTGCGCTATTGCCCCCCTTCCCGTTCTCTGTTTCCAGGGCTGCTCTGTTGCCAGGCATCAGAAAGCCTGCCTTTGTTTATGATTGCTCCTCACCTTTTGCACAAGTTTCTTGTAAAGGCCAAAGAGAAATAATAAGTGGAGCGCCGGGGGGTGGGGGATGCCTTCAGTCGTGTTGCTAGCATGTATTGCTGTGTTGCCAGAAGACAGCTGCTTCATAATGTCAGATGAATGAAGCAATTAAGCCTGGGAATCTGGCAGCAGTCCTGCTTGCTGAAGGCTACACTCCACGTTTGTGAGCCATGCATGTTAGAATTGTGAACGGAACACAGCAACGCGACCCGTGCAAGGTTTGTCGCATTTTAATAGTAGCTTTTGTGTCTAATAAGTGGTTGTGAATTTAAAAGCTGTTATAGGTCTTGAACCCAGTAGATGAGATGACTCTGTAATCAAATAACCGTTATGAGAAAGACCACGAAATTCAAGGCTGCTGTTTGTACCGTCTCTATATCTTAAAGGGATAGTCACATGATTTCAAACCTATATTACTTGAATCTTTTGTAAAACACAAAGGAAGAAATGTCTTGTGGTTTTGTAAAATCAAAGGGTCTCAGTGTTGTTTGGTTACCAACATACTTCAGAATATCTTTGTTTGTGTTTTCCAAATGCAAAAAGTCATACAGGTTTGCAATGACATAAGGGTGAGTAAACAATGGAAGAATTTGCATCCGTGGGTGTACTATCCCTTTAAGGGATAAGCTTGTCCACCCAAAAACGAAATAGCTGTTTATCATTTACTCTAGTCTCATTCCCAATCCTGTAACTTTCTTTTCTCTCCCCCGTGATGCAGTGAAGTCGTCCCCTCCTCGCCGCATTAATGGCGCGTGAGCCCCCCACCTGACGCGCTCGTTGGGAACGAGCGGGTCCCGCTACAAGACAGATGATGTGTTCCTCAGCGCTGTGTTAATCGGATGCCATTAGCAAGCTCCTGTATTATGTATTCATCTCAGCGGACTTCCGATTCAATTGCCTGAAAAGAATTCAACCGAAAGCCGTTGCAGTGAAGGGGCTGTTGTTTGGCAGCCGTGTTATGTAACAACGGAAGTCAGCGTTTCTCAGGGCGAGGTCCCTAAAAATCACACTGCAAAAGACATTATGAAAGTGCTAGCTGAGCATTTTACACACCGCTGTCGGCTGTGTGGCACCTGTGTGGTCTTGTTAGGTCTCTATCAGCTGGTCTGTAACAGATGACAGTAATGTATTATGATTGCTAAGCCTCTGGATATAAATTAATTTGAACTAAATTCTTACCTTAAAATGTAGATCAAGGCAAATGTTGAATCGGAGGTATGATCAGCAACTTCTCCTGTCTGGGCTTTTGTCAAACTGAGACGTAATTTCCAATTGTTTTTTTTGCCATCCTATTATTACTATTAATTGTTTAAGACGAACGTTTTCTCTACCACTGCAAACCAAGTTGGGCCATTTTAATATAACATACTACCAGATAAAATACGGGTCTTTTAATTACACAGTAGCAGGGTTAAGTGTTTTCACTATCGATTTAGTGATTTTGCAAATGTTTATAGCAAATCTCCACACTGATCTACAGAGCCCAGTGTGCTGGGTGTGAGGGCTGTTAAATGAATATATGTGCTGGAATAAAGCAGGGACCAATCTGCCCTGTGCCATAAGCCATAGCTCCGACGCGCCGTAAGAGAAGAGTTTCATGGCCTTTTATTTAGTATTTTCCTTGTCGTTTAATCGCACATTGTATTATTGCGAGGAATTTTTTAGGCTCATTAAAGCATATAATGATGTAGCTACTTTGTTTCTGAAGATGACTGTTGACATGCATCATAAATAAAATATAGGCCAGGAGCATTTTGTGGCATGAAAAAAACAGCACACTTATCATAGTGAGAAGCCAAACAGCTTCACCTCTCACTTACTGTTGCTGCCCTCTGGGATGCTGGGAATCACTCATACTGCCTGTCACTATTTTTATTCCAGTTTATTCCCAACATGAAATACTTGTTCCTGTTATTAGTGATTATATTTGTTTGTCATTGTTTTCCATTAGTGAAAGTTTCACTAGAATAATCATAAGAATGTCCTACATAGAACAAATTTATTTTGAAATGTTCAAAAAGATAAAATGTAGATGAGGTCCTAACACTGAGCTTTGAAGCACTCCGTTTCATCCATGGAGCAGTGGGGGTCAAAGGTGACGAGTTGAGTGCGGCTATTTATTTAACAGAAATTGCCATCAGCTCGCCATATGGCGTATAACGCGTTATCCAGGCCGAGCGGGCAGGTGACACAGGGCTGGCGGAGTTCCCCACATCTGATATCGCTTTCTGTGTGTTTACTTAGAGCTGCATGTTACAAGATGCCGCCCACATAATCTGTCATGAGCCGCTCTGCTGAAGTGGAAGTAAATCATACTGTTTTGTCTGTGTGTCTAAAACATCATCAACAGTCCCATCATTCCACTGAGCTGTGCGCTGGATATGCTGATGCATAGGCGGACATATGCTAGGAGTGTTTTTGCCTGGAGCTTTAAGTCAAATTTGTCACAGTGGTGGTTGGTTTGTTGATTAATGCCGTCGAGTCCAGACTGTGTCATTGTTCTTATGTCATCTACATCTCATCTTACCTAAAACAGGTTGATGTGCCTCATCTTGTGTGTAAGGAAACTGTTGGTAACCGTGTTAACTTTACACTGCGTAGTACATGTAAGAAATGCCATGTTCTTGATCATATCATTTATTGCAGTTTTGTAGACGCATCTGATTATTTCTTATAATGAACTCATGGTTCTTCTTCAAAAGAATGTAAATCGTATGATGCTTATGCAATTTTACATTTGTAGATATCTTTGTATCTAATTTTAGTTTATTTTACAAACTTAAAGCATTATCGTATAGAATATTACATTTAGCAGGTTGTCTTATGTCACATTTTTGTCAATATCGTGTCGCCTGAATTTAACGCTGTCCACTTGGAATCAGAATCTGATCACACAAGACTGATGTTAAAACCGGACCTCAATGCCTGGTGTGAGCTTTGTATTCTGCTGGGCTCCGTGTGTAATTCAGGAGGCGGCAGTTTTTACGATCCTCAGTGAAATGTTTCGAGGGACTGAGTCATCTCACATGAAACCTGTGTGTCGACAGCTGGCTCTGTTCTAGCACTCACTGCATTGTGCTGCTATTTTCTCCGCTACAGATATGAGCCTTGCCCACAGGAAGCACTAAAAATCCACACTGAACCCATCTGATTTAAACCCGAGTCCCTCCGTCTTTAGATAACATGCTCCTAAATCAAATGGATAGAAATGGGACGTGTGCAAAAGTGTTTTAAATCCCTCCAAATTCTGAGGTGCTTCCCGTTGCTTCCATGTGCTGTTCATTCTGATGGGGAAATTTGAGGATTTTTTTTGCAATACATTCCTGTATTGGCTTTTGATCAGCTGATTCACATTCATACAGTACCTCCATAAAACGGTGAGATAGAATTGTACCTATTAAAGGATAATACCCCTGGAGAAACAATCAGGATTGAATCTGTGCAGGGATCAAACCAGTGATCCTTCAGGTAAGCAATCATGAGGCTTAATAACTACCACAGCATCACGTTCCATAAGTTGAGTAATATCAACATTAATTGCTAATCCAGTTTTGTAGATATTAATCCAGCACTACAAACAACACCTGTTTTGCTTTGACTGTCCCAGACATATTTTTTCCTCTTAAGAACAGCTCAGACTCTACTTGCTGCTGTTCGCATCTTTTGCCTTTTTACTGTCATCTCTGTTCGTTAAACATAAAATTGCAGGTTACTTTATGCACTTTCCATGTATGTTGAAGTCAAACTGGCATCTCCCGGGAAATCTGACCTGTCAGGTGTTCCTGTAGCTCAATTGGTAGAGCATTGTGTTAGCCGCAGTTGTGGGTTCAATTCCCAGGAAACATGTACCGATAAATTGTATAACTTGAATGTACTGTAAGTGGCTTTTGGATAAAATATAAAATGTAATGTAAATGAACAGGGGTGAGGTAAGCGGGTTGTTTTAAATATTGATCTGTTGTTTTAAACACAGAATTCTAACAGTTATTGGGTTGTTGGATCACAGTGTTGGATCAGAGTAAACCAGCCTCAGTACAGCAGGTTTCAGAGTCTCATACATTGTGATTTAGAGTAACTAGAGGTTCAAAGGTCAAAGGGCCTTAATAGTGGCTGCTGTACTCCCAATTAATAAGGGGATTAATTCTGCAGTTAATGGCAACTGTAGGCAGAGCTGTATCTTACAGTACAGGTTGTTCATCCTGAGGTCAGGCCACGGGAGGCACACGACAAATTAGTTGCCAGCGGCTCTGTCACATTCCATGAGCTTTCGGGTGGACCAATGAGGAGGCTTTTCTGCAGGGTCATTTGAACCATTGAATTACCCCAGGGTGCCATGTTCTGTACATAGGAGAACAGACGACTCCTGTTTGTGAAATTGTATATAATACTGTGTACAGTCAGAAAAAGGCTTTGCCTGGCTGTTTTTATCTCTTTATATGCTAAATAGTGGGTATTTTCTTAGGTTTGAGTTTTAGCAAGCGGTCGAATGCAAAGCCCTTTTAATTCTCATGAAATACAGCTTGAAATAGAGTAGCTAATGTAAGCTATACTTAAGTTTTATGGTCACCCCATGAAAAAATGGAAGCGGTCATCTGCTGCCAATGTAAGTAGCAGCCTGGCAAGGTAAAATATTTATCTGTAGTTTTCCAGATGGATAACAAGAAAGTGAGCTTCTTACATCTGTGATGAACATCTGTGAACGTTTACATGGCCTACTGTGAAGAAAAAAAATGAGACGGTAATCTGCATTTGGACAAAGAAAGCAAACGCTGCATTTAGCCTTGTTACTGCAGATTATCCAGCAGACAAAGGCCAGGCGACCGAATTTATAGAACAGACTATTGCATGAAGTCACTACACGGTCAGCAGCTTTGTGATGCAAACATGGAGTGAAATGACATCTAAGGGCAAGTTATGGCTTTGGAATTCTCACTGATCTCAGGAATCTGGAAGCAGCATTTATATTTTGTCTATATATCTATAGACAGTCATTCAATTTATATGGTGTAATGTTATAGATGTTATGTCTGTTATTAAGAAAGGTCATAGTGTCAAATTATTTAGCAGCATGGACTATAGTGAATATCTGATATCCTACTCTATAGGTTGTTGTTTTTGTGTAAAGCAGTCCTGTCCATTTTCATGGTTTCCATGGGAACTAATTCACATCTGACTTTAAAATATTTCTCTAAAATCAAACAGGAGAGAAAAGCAGGAGTGTTCATCTAAATTCCAGTCAGACATTTGAGTGAATAAAGAAAGAGAGAATCTGCCTCTTGACTACAAGATCCACAGTGCCATTGTGAAGCCTAAACACAGTCTTTCACGATGTTAAGTGTTGGATGGACAAAAAATTATGACTCACAGAAAATCATCGCCCGTTCTAGTGGTTTTTATCCTGTACTTAAAACCATCTGATATAAACCACTGTTTGATTACTCCTTCATTATTCATAATAAATGAATCATATCTCTACCTTTCAAATGCTTTTCTATATCTGCTGGGTGTAATTTCTAGTCCATTAGGGGAACCAAACTGCCACTGTTGAAATATACTATACAGAAAGTCCCGCCCCAAACTCCCACCATTGGTTGATCCAATGTCTTCATGTCGGGTGGTTCAAACAGAGCATTGTTGAAATAACCATAGAGGCTCATAGTGCTTGTTTACATTCATTGGTCAACCAATAGCTATAAATGGCTATAGCTGTCTCTGCACATTAAACTGGAATAGAATAAGGCATTTTATCTTTGAATAAATTATACACTTCACCTTTACAGACGCACTCTTCATGTCTCAATCTTTCTCTCCCTTTTCCTTTTTCCTGTCCTCTGATAAGGATCACAGGATGTGGGTCTGCATTATTCATGCCTGGCGGAAGATTTGACAACTAGCCCATAAATCTCAAAGCAATTCCTTCTCTCTCTGACTGTATGATTATGAAGGAAAAGAGGAAGTCTTTTAGAAGCACCAAGAATAGACTGTTGCAACTGTGTTGCGTTGAAGTTGTGGTAACGTTTTACGTGCCTTGTAGGTGATAATACAGGTGTTGTCTAGTCAGGTGTTGTGTTGCTATGCAGTTACTAAGTCCATGCCGTGTTTCGTTTTTCTTCTTGATGGTTACCAGGGTTTCTGTCCAAAACATTCACAACATGACATTGTGCTTGTATTGTGCATAGTGATTTCTGTTTCTTTGGCGTTGTGGTGAGTAGTTCTACCCTCGCTAAAATTGCATTTGTCCAATGTCTTGCGCAATATGGCTGCATATTAAACATCAAACGCGTTTTGTTTGGCTGCATTGAATAATGCAGCATTCTTGTTTTCAAGATATGCAGGTTGGGTACAATATATAGGAAAAACATCTACAAGCAGCAAACGGTAGAAGGATTTGCCAGGATTTGATTTAATCGCTGTCAGTGTGAACGGGGCTTTAGAAAGCCCAGACAAATTACTAGTCACTGGAAACTGTGTAAAACCAATGAGTGCCCGATCAAATTCAACCCCATTGTATAAATAAGAAAGGGACTCGGCGAGCAGGAAATGCCTGGGACAGTGTGTAGTTGTGTGTGTTATGCTTAAAGGCAACAGGGTATTCTTTTTTAAACCGTTACACGGTCTCTGTTACTGATCCAGGACCTGTGGGGTCTTCTCTCAGGTGTGTGGTATCCAGAGGCAAAGATTTCAAAGCAATCCCTGCAGGATGAGTCAGTGCTTCCAGAAGGATGCAGTTCAGCATGCTGTACCTAACCATAGAAACAGCCCTGTGGCTCATCACAGTCTTACTAGAGATTCGATTTTTCCTTTGAGAGAAAATATAAAATTGTGCTTCCTGATGGTGTCTGCTGTTGTCAGAAGCAGCATTTGAAATTCAAGTTCCTTGCGTCAAATACGCAGAACGGCCATACGCAGAACTTGGCTGTTCTGCGTATTTTCTTTTTATTAGTTTTGCATGCTGTTTTATTGCAGAACACAAGCGCTCCTTTTCTCCGTTGGCTTTTTGCCTTTCTGTAAAAAAAATGTAGACCTTAAACAGGACTGAGACGAACAATGTTTCTCTGTTAGCAGCATCAGCTGTAATCAGAGATGTGCCATTAAAACACTCAGTGTTTCAAATGTGCCACTCGAACCATTGCACTGGTACCATGAACCATTGCACGGATACCATGAACCATTGGACGGATACCATGAACCATTGGACGGATACCATGAACCATTGGACGGATACCATGAACCATTGGACGGATACCATGAACCATTGCACCGGTACCATGAACCATTGCACCGGTACCATGAACCATTGCACCGGTACCATGAACCATTGCATTGGTACCATGAACCATTGCATTGACCGACTATCATTAGACATGTAACAAGTCCCCAGAACTCACAGCAAAGAATTGCAGGCTGTTTTTTTTGTATGTCGTCTGGTTTTCGGTTTCTATGTTTTAATTCTCTCCATGTCATTGTTACTGTAAGACCGCAGAGTTCTTCATTGAGACCATTGAGAGAGCTTTTCTACAAAGCAGCTTCTGTTCCAGTGCTGAGCACATACAGTGGTGACTGTCTGTATCTGGGTCAGTGGCAACCTCAGTGTAGCGATGGGTGAGTTACGTGCCAAAGTTTACTACATGGAGTCGTAGGTTTACTCAGACATCTGACCCCAAGTATGAGCAAATGCGATAGTAATGCTTACCTTAACCCCGTTCACAGCACTCCTGTAATCAAAACTATACCATAACTACAATATATTAATGTACAATGTTTCAGCCAGACTGTTGTTTTGTTCGGAAACTAGCATTGTTTCTGTGTTAGCACAATTGAGTATTTCTTTGATAATGGCCATAAATTATGAAACGGTTGTCGCGAGTGGGCCGTTGAGAACTATTATGAGCTTGATTGTCGTGAAATCTAATTTACATGAGGAGGGGGACCACATTTACATCCTTACGGTAATTAATCTACGCAAAACGAAACCCAAATCCCAAAGTGTAGCTACAAGCTGTCTTAAATTGTCTGTATTATTGAATAAAAAGTGGTGTTTGTGCACCAGTTACTGTTTTGTGTGTTTTTTTAAACACTGGGTGTGTCCAATGTTTTGTTGTTTTTGTAACTAGTTGAGTTGATATAAAGGTTTGTGACTTTTTTACTGCGTACAATTCAGTCCGCTGTATGCGCCGTTACGATGTGTTAACAATAAGAATAGATTGAATATGTAGACTTTATGTGCTGATTTTGCAGGAAAATCTGTGGAATTCTGCTGCACAGACTTGAACATGGTTAAAAGTGTTGAGCTGAGGGTGCTCATCTCTTATCGGTAGCTGAAATTATTATTAAAACATTTGTCTTAATTTGATAAAGGAAAATGCAAGCCGTCAGAATTTGTGGGCCCACTCACCATGAGTACAGACATGGTTTGGACTGGTTTCTCCTTTGAGATGCAACACAAACACACACTACAGACAGACTCAGCCAACAGACTGACATGTTATTACAGCAGCTGCAGCATTGCAAGCAATGCATTTAGGTGCATAAGGACTTGATGTATAAGCACATTTAAGTCCCACACCACAAACATACATAAACAATTCAACAGAATCATGTGTAAGACAGTGTGTTAGTGAGAGTTAATAAGTGTCTTATTCAGTGACATTAATGCTACAATCTATCATTTTTTGCTTCTTTATCGCCATAGATCTGCAGTTTCCTAATGTACTTATCTTTATGTATGTTGAAGTCAAATGAAACCAAGCTGGCATTTCCTGCGAAAGCAGACTTGACAGCTCAAATTATAAACCATTATTATAAGCTCACAGTTGCGTATCAGAATCGAATGAATAGGGAGACCGTTACTACGAACACTGATCTGTTATGTACTTGCTCAATAACTGATTTTTGCGATTCATTTTGAATCCAAAAAAGTTACAGATTACATCTTTAATGGAATGATAGTATTCCGTTAGCGTGAATGCTAGAGTTTATCAGTGAATCAGCATGTATACAGATGACAACCTCACTGTTTGGGTACAAAATCCATCATCCCTGCCTGTGTTTCCTCCTGTCTCTCTCTCGCCCCCTCTAATCCATCACTCACTCTATCATGACGAGCCATACCTCATGCTGTGGAGAAAACACAACACGGCATGTTTTTTTGGCCATTCTTGCGTATTTTCACTTAGCTGTTAACCCGCCCTCGGTCACTTGATGTAGCCAAATAAATATTTCATTGACATTTGATCCGAAGGCTCTCCTCACCCGCCTGGCAGAGATTACTTTGTAATTCTAATGAGAAGTCCTGTGTGTGTTTGTGTGTGTGTGGCAGCTCTCACAGACAGACAGGCCCCGGGGCCGGAGCTGTAAACAGGCTTTGACCTCATCACCCTGCTCTAGTTAATTAGAGCGGCTTACACAGGGTGAGCTTTGGGATTGCATGTTTGAGAGGGAAAACCTAGCAAAGCTAAAATATGCTACGCGCGCGTGTTAAAACAACTGTTACTTTGGAGTTTTTTTTCAGTTTGTCACTCAACAGGCGTTTAAATGTTGTTTTAAAGTTTAATTAGTGGTGCTATAAAGGGAAGGCATCTGTATTTCCTTTGCTCATACATAGAGCTGTGTTAAGGACCTTTCATAATCCCGAGCTGTATTAACCTCTGGCATATTTGTACTATAGACATGATACAGCTCAAACTACGCTTGCTCATCATGAGTGGTGTGCTATTAATTGAAGATTGTAGAGACCTGGGGTGGTATTTTCACTTGGGCCACCTAACAACCATCTAGAACACCCTAGCAACCACATAGCAATGCCCTGACAACACCCTAGCATTGTAGCACGTTCCGTTGCACAGATACAGACCACTTTCCTAAAGAAATAATAACAATTGCCCTAATATTCAGACCCGTCATATATGTTTAGCGTTTGCTGACATGTTCATGATAATATTGGACACTATTTGCATTCCCTAAAGATTTACAAAAGCATGTAATTACAAGCTCCTGCAATGCCAAAATACAAGGACCTCATTAAGGCTGTTTCTCATGTTATTTTTGAACAGCTCTAGTGTGGACTTGTTAAGTTAATGAGAGGAGAGGACTGTTCGTGTCTCGGAGGGATGTTTCCCGTGTCAGAGTGCAGTATTCTGTGCTACACTAATGCTGTTTGCTCAGGTCATTGATGGCCAGCCATGCACAGAGCAGAATCACTGGAAATAACAAGAGTCTTCTGCCAGCAGCGCCGTCTGATTCAATGCCTGGCGACAGCCGTTTGGAAAACACAGAGTTTCAAACACACAGGGATTAATTCCTTTTGCCTAATTGAATATTTACAGAATATGTGCCAGTCCGGTTTTCATGTCTCACTGGCTGACTGGAATTCTGGAGAACCTGTGGATGTGTAGGGGTGGGGGTGCTCCTGGTATTCACTACATTCACTACATTAAATGTCCCCACAAGTGTAGGAATACCAGTCAATTTTGCCCTTTGTGGGAACATATTTGAGATCCCCATAAGGAAACAAGCTTGATCTTTTTTGAAAATCTAAAATAACGTTTACTGTGAGGGTTTGGTTTGGGGGTAGGGTTAGTGTAGGAGTATAATATACAGTATGTACAATATTAAAACCATTACAGCTATGACATGTCCCCATTAAGCATGAAAACCCAACTGTGTGTGTGTAAACACACTCAGCCCTGGGGTGGCACACTAATGCATTCTGGGAGTTTGTGTTTGATATTCAGTGTAGTACAGTCAGTGTTGTTTTAGGGGCCGCTTATGGGGGGCCAAAGTTTCAGACAGGTTCCTCTGTAGCACAGTCATATGACAGACATCCCAGCACATATAACAGGAAGTATGATTTTTGATTTACAGTACCAATAGAACAGTCTTTGTTTGCACCTTTACACTTTTGTTTTCACAAACTGAGAACTCCCTGTTTGTCTTTTATTCATTGTAACACTTCCCTTTTCTGCTCGCACGCCTCATAAGCAAGCAGGCAAACTCAGAAAACCTTTGTTCTTTTACAGTTTTCAGACTCTAGACATGTCTTCCCTATAACACACTGCCAAGCAATTACAGCTGACATGCATTGTGGGCTACAGTTCAAATGAAGCTTAAAAACCTCTTGAGAAATGACTAATAGTGATTGTACATGCTGCACCAATGCAGGCGTCGCATACAATGGTGCAAAATATCACTGCTGGACCGATGGAGGTCTAACACACAGACTGTATTGTTGAACTGCCAGGGTGGTCTCCAACTTATTCCTCTCGGTCTCTTGTCCTCCACCTTTTCTAAATAATCCCACCTGACCGGCCTCGGCTGGGTGATGAATGACTGTGGCTGAGATGGAGAGGAGAATGTCAGGCGTTTAATTGAATTTGTAAATAACTGCAGGATTCTCATTGGTTGGCGCGATGCAGTTGAAAGTGACACTCAGCCCGTGGTATTAATAGCTTGAGCTCAGCAGACCAGAGTCGCCACAGCGAGGCACAAAGCTGGAAGATGTGTTGAATAGATATAATATATTTTAATTGATTTGGCTGGCAATATAAAATTAAGTACTATTTCTAAAGGGAATGTCATTAGATCAGTATAAGACTAGTGTCTGATTTAGGCTGAAATAGAAAACAACGGCTTTAGGATTCCTATCATACTGCATGTAAATGTAGTTCCGTCAAACTGAATTGGAATTTCGATAACAGAATTCTGTAAAAATATAATGATTAGCTGATACTGTGGTGAGAAGGCCCTGCGCAGGGTTTGCATGCTGGATTTTAGGCTTGGATGTTAGCATGTTGTCGGTGACAGTAGTTCAGAGTGCCTCAAGCCACCCTGTTTGGTAAAATTAGGGAGAAGCTAAATCAATAGGTCACATACAGTGATGTTGGTGCACAGATCAATGCTGTCAGTGTGGGATTCCTGCAGGGCTGTCGAACCCAAGCAACCTCTGTCAGCCTCTGCTTGCGTTTCATTCTGGCTGTGCTGTGGTGTCAGGAGGAGGGTTTGAGACGGCGCCGTGTCTCTCTTTAGTCTTTCAGATGGAGTCACACAATCTGCCATCAATCGTATGTGAATCGTATCGGATGTGGCACTTAGGGTGTGTTTTGAGTTTTGAGATATGGGACACACACACACACATTCTGTTATATAAAATATTGTTAGTAGGAATGGGTGATGACATAAAATCTATCACAATGTTATCCTATGGATTTTGGTTGTAACAATATATAGCCTATATATCATAAACCACATGTAGAAGCGAGTCAAAAATAAACTAAAAAGTAACTAATTAAAATCAAATTTCTCTTGTGTTTTTATAACTGCAATTTTCAATTTGCAAAAGGCAACAGATTCCTTCTGCATTCGTGGCACAGAAGGTATCTTAGTAACAGTGTGGAGATGCATAGATTTGTTATATGAAGAACCTGTTGCTTTGCATGCTGAAGGACACAGTGATTTGAGTCTGAAAGTCACATTAGTATGTAATCTGGTCCATCTGGAGTACAGTACAGAAGTGTGTGTGTGTTTGGGAGCTGTCTGAGAGTGGAGGGCAACCGGAGGGCGTCAGAACTCTTATGTATCTGTCACCTACTGCATTATTGCTTTGATCTGTTCCCTGCAAATTTTATCCTGCTAGGAGATCAGACAGTGTCTGTATTTCAAAACCTAGGGAGCTGCCAACCTATACAGCATTTTCGAAAATCAGCACTTCTGTGAGACCTAAAATCGCTGTCTAGTTTGTTAGCTCACTAGCTTAAGTTTTGAGACCCAGCTAGTGTCCGCATTCATCAGATCCTGTAGATTTCATGA
>JAZGTJ010007436.1:0-22845 GCA_036877575.1 Botia almorhae
TGTTTTTTTTTCTAACGCCTAGTTAGACAACTACACAAATAATAATAATAATAATAAATGCAATCATTATAATAACAACATCAGGAACAATATATTAACCTGTAGCTCTTCCCCCTGCTGCAGTGGGTCGATAATGGTTGTGTGTGTGTGTCTGTGTGTGTGTTCATTAGTAAGGCTAATGATGTCCACAGCTCTCTTTTGTGGCTAGTGGTGGATGCTAACACTTCATAAACAGTTTGTATAAGATATCACTCATTAAATGTACACTTTCAACGTGTTGTAGACCTGTCTGTCTTTCTGTTTCTCTGTCTATTTCTGTACCTGTCTTTCTGTTTTCTCTTTCTGCCTGTCTACTTGTATGTCTCTTTGTTTCTCTGCCTGTCTGTTTGTTTTCATTTCCTGCCTGTCTGTTTCTCTGCCTGTCTGTCTGTCTGTTTGTTTCACTTCCTACCTGTCTGTCTGTTTGTATTACCTCATTATGTCATGGAAGACCTGCCTCTCTGAATAATAATAAAATGTGTTTCCCGGGTTCGACCCACACACAAACACACATACCGGTTCTCTTGTGACCGGTGATCTGTGTCTGATGACACCAGTGCTGTCTCGCTCTGCCTGCGACTGAATCTAGTTATAAACCTGTGTTTAAATACGCAGCTCAATGGCCTTTCAAGGCTTGAGACCAGAGTACAAACGTTATGGAAACTGACACTTAAACTAAACTTTACCTTAAGAAAACGTGTAGTTCTGCAAAGTCATCCCAATTTTCATATTGATACACTCTCTGTCCCTGCTTCTCACGCACACCTTGCACATACCAAACGAGTCTCTTTGACAGCTTAGCAGCAAACGCTGCTGTGACCTGACATTGACGGAGAAGCTAGTTGGTTTTGGTGTCATTTCTAAGGCCTATTTTAAGCGCGAGACAGATGCTTCATTTGCGTAGCTCAATGGAACAGATCTCGGGGGCGGAGTGTGCCGGACTGACACCAGGAAGGCCCATGTGACTCTCACTGGAGGTCCGCTATATATATCACAGCCACTCACCGGGTGTCATATTGCCACGGTTACCGGCGTGGCCAACACACCGGCAGCTGACTTGAGGTGGAGAGAGAGAGCTTGCTGAGACGGATAATGAGATGAGTCAGCCGTGACACAGCAGAGAACTGAGAAGAGAAGTGCAGGACGATAAAGGTGAAGATAGGGGTCGCAGAACGAAGCGAACGAAAACAATATACGGCGATTAATTGAGGTCTCTGCAGCGCTAGATTATGGAGGAAAGTTTCATTAAGACGTCTCTAATAACGACACGATTCAAAACAAAATTAATTACCTCACAGATTGATTTTGAGTTCAGCGGTGTGGCGTAACATGCTTTATGAATTATGAATAGCACCTTTGATATGAAGATCTGGGCTTACGTTCAGACTGATGTTGTACGTGTTAGTATCAGTATGGGGGCAAATTGAGCCAGAGGTACGCTTCTGATCACACCTTTTGATGTGATCTTAAGGTGGAATGTAATTGTTATAACAACCCCTGTGCGCAGGGGTATATTTTATATACCTTTATATATACATGTATATCTTCTATGGAAAGCACAGGAGCATAAAATGTGCACTCTTTGCATGTGGTCTGAATGCAAATGGACTAATGGAGCTGTTAGCGCACCATAGCATAGCTGCCTGACTACCCCGCATGCCATGAAATTCGATGAGGGTGGGTATTATTTTTAGCACGGGGCGGCAATCATTATGCACAGAGCCGCTTTACACCGAATGCAGATCTGAAGTGACACCTCTTCATTTTTTCCGGACCTCATTGGCCTTTATCTGAGGTGCTCTGTTCAAGTGGCTTTACTCCATCAACCCCCAAAGCCCGTTTGGAGAGATGGGAGTCACTGCTTGACTGTTGCATTATTGCTTGACTTCTGCACAGTCAAGCACGGGTTCGAGTTTGGCTCTCTATCTCACACATTTATGTACGGATATGTGCGCTTCTCAGTTTGACTCGCAGCTTTTCCGCTCGTTGGAATTCCCTGTTTTCCTAAACAACAGAAGGTGAGGGCTTACATGACACGCCACGAGAACTACTCTGATTTAGTAATCAGTCCCCGTAGCCCCTCAGCTAACAGGGAATGTTCTCAGAACATTGGCTAATGTTCTTTATATGTTCTCTCAACGTTTCCAAAATTGTTAGCGGTTTGCATTTTGGAACAGGACTTGTAGAGGTCAAGAGGTCACATTGAACCGACATCTACAACTTCCAGCTTATATCAAACAAGCAAAGCATGAAGTATTGGTCAGTCGCCTTTAGCTCTCGTTCGTGCGGCGCGGTACATTGTCGAGATCTGAGGGAGGAGAATGTCATTAATCTTCATTGTACACCTTTCAGTTCATATTAACATAATACCAATGGGACTGTTGGGAAGAATACCTGAATTATAGCTATGAGGCATCTGTCCCTGTGGCATTAACTAATACAGACTGAACATCACACGCTTTAAAAGTCATTTGTAACATCTCCGCTAATGACCGTTAGACTGAACGCGAGGTGAACGTTTAAATGTGACAAGCTGAGAAAGTGAAAATTAAAAGAAAGAAAAATAACAGAAAGACTGATGGGCTAATCATAAGTGGACACACAGCTAGCATACACACAGCTAGCATACACACAGCACGGCAAAATTCAAGCAACTTACAAAGATTTTAGGCATTATTTACTTTTTATTTAATTTTATTTATTTTAGAGTTTTTTTAACAGCTGCCACTTTTGGTCCTGTGGACTACATTCATTTCTCATCTGTGTACTAACAATGTTTAACAGTTCCTCACAATATAATGTCCCACGTCTAATTACTAATTACTATGTATTTCGTTTGATAACATTTGGTGATAGAAATGATATAAAATCCTTTTTTTTTATCTCACTATAGGGTAATTTTATAGCTACTTATAACATATGTAGTTTGCATACAATACAAACAACAACATATTTTTACACTTTTTGCCTACAGCAATTTGACAAAATTACAACATAAATACAATGACACACAAAAAGAAATGTTTAAATAAACATCTACTTTGATGTTTTTGGTTCGTAAAGCTCATTGTATCTCAAGCCCTTTACTGACATTTTGAATAAGTTCATAATGAATTTTCATATTTTAAGGTTGAATGTGTGGGTCCAGGGCAAGTGTCAAACAATAAAATACAATCTTTGATTTGAAAAGTATAAATAAAGATGGAAATATGCTAAAAAGTTAAAAACAAGATTTGAAACAAGTACAAGATTTTTGAGTTTGAAAGTGACCTTCAAGGAACAAGAAATAAAGAGAAAACTGCAAGTTTTAATAAAAATCAACCGCTAGACTTTAGACTCCTCTTTGTTCAATATAATTAGCATTATAAGAATGATTAGCTTCACAGCTACTGCATCTCATGTTACAGTTTTATTAAGGTAAAGAGATCCGTGGCAGAATTTTGTTTGACATGCAGCGTTCAATTACACACATAAGTGACCCGCCCACTTTCCCCTGTGGTGTACCTGTCCCTTTAAGAAAATATTCGACAGCGATGTTGAGCGGTTTCCTTCTGAAACACAATCGTTTTATACATCCCTCATGATGTCACATGCAGAGACGACCATTGTATCGTGTTATTCGTGGATATGAAATTTGTTTTCAGGTGATGGAAACTGGTTACACCATAGAGTTACTCAAGGCGGTGGGCCAGTAATATAATTTAAAAGTCTATTTGTCTGTTTATATTTCCTTTGCGACTCTTGTTCCTCTGTTATCTAGGAAGAGTCATGGAATGACGCCGGAGCTGCTGTGGATAATCCACGTCAGATTTTATTTGTCTGTTTTATCTCACTCAAGGCCGCTGTGACAGAAACTGAACCTTCAAACAGGCTGCCGGTTCAAAAAGCGATATCGCCCGGGAATTGGTTTCAGGAACTCGTTCATACGCACATACATGTCATTAAAATCACTTGTTATTTTCTTCTGTTCTCACTTCATTGCTGTCGGACTATCTGTTCCTATTTTATATGTTTCAAAGAAACCGTTTATTCGCTCATCCTTCATGGCTTTCCAAAACTGTTGTGTTTTCTGTTGGACGCAGGAGAATTTTAAAACTGGTCTTTACTCATGCAATAACAGTTTTTAGTAACTATAGTAACTGTCAGGTTTTAAAAAATAAACGTTTTATTTAAGCCCATATTATATGTGCATCATTAAATCTTTCAAAATCATTCATTTGAAGTACAGAACGGACTGTATAAATATGTAAGAGCATCTTTCCCTTTGTTGACTAAAATAATGAATCGAATGTCACCCTGTTTGTTAGACAAAACTGTGCTGTGTGATTTCAAAAACTTGGACACACAACATGTGGTATATTCTATGGTGCGTTTTTCTCCTTTCTGTTGTGCATTTCCCTCAAATTTTTATGTATATTTAAGTGTAAGTATTTCCTTAAAGGATATAAAAGACTTTGCAAACATGATACACTTCGTCAGAGTGTTTTGGAAATAAGGGGCTAACGCTACCTGTGTATCAGAGTTAGCTCACATTTTGCAGTTTCAGGCGTCAGTTCTCAGACGTTTTTGATATGTTTTCTGTACTTTAACATTTGGATGATTTCATCGCTGTAGTTTTTGTCAAACAGAAGAAACTGTTTTGGATTGAGTCACAGAATTCACCTTTTGTCGGAAACTTCTGGAAACGTTTTTAAGAAACTGACTGAATGCAAATCTAAGCAGTAAAATAATTCAAAGTTCGTTATCCCATATAATAAGACATATATGATGAGGACAGACATAGCACGAATTACGTGCTTGCACATTTTTTATCCCCATATCAAAAGAGTTTCTCTGTGTTGTCATTTACATTTCTGCCTTTCTGTTTCATCCAGGGTTTGTTTGAAGCCGGAACGGTCTGAGTAAACATGGGCTTGCATCACACAGAGAAGCCCTGGACCGGTCAGCAGTATTAGTAGAGCATTTGATGATGCGTGGTGAGCTTTCTCCTCGGGCTGTTCTGGCCTCTCTCTCTGCAGCTTGGCAGGAGCCTCTCTTGGATGCAGGCTTGTCTCTTTCCTCGCTCTCCAGCAGTGGAAGTAAGGGGCCTAATGTAAGATCTGGCCAAAAATCACTCGCTTGCACAGATAAAAGAATCTTGCCATTCACGTCTAACCGGTTTCTCATCTCCATGCCAACGCTTTGTGATTAGCAGAATTAGCTGCAGGATTGTGATCATTCAGGTGAGGTTTGGCAGGGGAGATGGCAGGGGGTTGTTCGCTAGCGAAGGAGAAATTCAGCTTCCTGCACAGCTTGTGAAGCCTAGTCCTGGATACTTTTGACTTGGTTCACAACGTAGCTTATTATGGCCAAGATTAGCCACTTAGACAAGAAGGGTTAGCTTGACTGACGTGTGAAGAGACCAATCACAGTTGATTTTGTCGTCACGTGATGTTTGGGGGCGGGCTTATCTGAAATAACTGAAACCACAACATTGGAGTCGAGTAGAAAAGACATGTGTCAATAACAGCACAGCGGTGCTGGTCTGCGATCACTATTACAAAAAAGGGCCATTTAAGGAGTTTATGAGACAATTCAGTTTCGGTTAGATTTGCTGAAGTAAAGCCATTTACACTGCATCACAATCAGCGTATGTACAACAAAAAGTCAACTTTACACATGCTCTGTAACGCGGTATAAATGTGTTTATAAATGTGTTATAAATGTATGGTGGTATAAATGTGTTTGAAATCATTATCACATGGTTGAATGTTGACCGTTGACAATGCAAAGTGTGGAAAGCTCAATATAACATTTCTGACGACACCATCTGCTTGTGGGCGGGGCCCCTCTCACGGTTTGTGGGCGGGGCCTCACAGATTTTTAAGCTAAGTCTATGTGGAGCACAGTGGGCATTTAGCGAGAACAAGCATACTAAAAGTATACATGTGCGCTGGGAAACAAACGAGATGTTTCTGTGTTTGCATTTTATGCCTGTGTGTCCCTCTTGTGAGTCTCGGTAATGTGTTTTAAAGACTGAGTGGGGGCGATTCCACGGCTTGTAAGGTTCAATTCATCATTGCGGTCTGTGAAGCTCTGTATGGTAATTTGTGCTTCAGGATTTGTATAATACTCAGGGAGTCCTCGCCTCTTCCCCTGCGCCAGAACCACATCTCCATTTTAAACAGATGTTAATGGGAAACGCGGCCGGCGCTTTTGTTTACTTGTTTGACTTTGAAGTTTTTTACACGCTTGCATAATGATCGTGACTTATGCTAATGTGGAATGCTAACGACGGCCGATGAGAGCAGAGGGATGATATGAAATGAACACAAAAGGTATCACGGTTTTCATCTGTGATGACACAGTCAGATTCATGAAAGTGTTGCGAGCCCGAGTGAAGAGAAGACATCAAGAAGTCAAAGCGAATCACATGAAAGACATCAAGGCTGGAAAAAAAGCAATAATACTGGAAGAGCCGTGTGGTGTTTATATTACTTAATGTATCTGTTTAAACACTGTTAAGTGGATGTTCTATATATCATTTTCCTTTCTTTCTCTCTTTCTTTCTTTTATCTCAGAGCTGGTTGTGTGGTTCATAGAACTCTATATAAATGGGAAACCAGAGTCGCCGAAAAAGTTGGTGGTCACTGATGCTTTATATTGATTTTTGCGATTTCATTTCTCTGCAAGTCGTTCATCTCCTCCTCCTTATGCTGTTTCTGTCTCACCTTTCAGGGCTTCCTTGACGAATTTTGTCTTTTGTGAATAGTTCTGAGCGTCTGTAGCCAGACCATGTGATCTGAGGGCAGAAGTGCCGAGCTTCAAGCAGTGTGTTTGTGGTTGGTTGCTCTCCTCAGCGCTAAACTCTCACCTGTGTGCAACCCGGGCACTGGCAAACACCGCACGGATTCTCACCTCCACCACATCTGAGGATGCACACCGCACGTACGACTGTTCTCTCAAACAGCGTTAGCATATTCCACTCTGCTGCAAACTTTTTGTCTTTCCCAACAGGAAATTCTCTGTTATTCTTTCTCTCCTGCAATGGCTTCTTCTTCTTCTCTTATCCCTCCTCTTCCTTCTGGTTTTATCAGTTCTTTGTGAAATGCTAGAGGCTTTGAAGACAGGCATTTAAATGAGGTGTGAACTCACTCTACCTCTCTCACCATCTCTGTCCCCTGAGCAAACCTCAGCTTATGAGTTTCAGCTAAAATAAATACACTCTCAGAAACATAAAGAATGAGATGTGGAATGAGAGAGAGAGAGAGAGAGAGAGAGAGAGAGACTGTGAGGGCAAAAGGAGATGCGTAAAGATTTTCAGGTTTCAGTCCTACCTAACAATTTTGGCAGTAAGAACAATTTTAGCTTGTTTTTATTAAGTAACAAAAATGTTAAAAATGTTATTTTGAAAGTATTTTGAAAGGAAAATTCAAAACATCCAGTTTTTAGTTAGTTTAGTTTTTAGTTATAAGAATGTAAAACTTGTTTTTATTCTATAAATGTTTTAAAATGTTTCACTACCTACTTAAGGACAATGTTTTTGACATGATACATAAAACATAAAAAAGTGTTCTATAAATGCTAGTGCAAAAACATTTTTGAAAAACCTTGAGAGAATTTTTAGAGAACGTTAGCCAACCTTCAGATTTCTGGACTTCAGAAGTTGCTAAATTTACAATTCTACTTTTTAAAGGCGAATTTCTGAATGAAAACCAGAGCGTTTTTCTAATAACGCTCAATCTGTTCGGCAGATGGAATAATACGAAATATATTGCAGTTTTTGTACAACAAGATTAGCCTTGATCCATCACATACAAAGTTCCTTTGCCACTTTTCAGCATCACATCTGAGGTGCTTTATTATGACTGCAGGCTATGGAATATAAATTAGATTGTGAAAGCTCATCTGCCTGAGATTTGTAGTCTGATAGGAATGCTCTAGAACAGGTTTGGAGCCTAGAGTAGTTTAGTCGAGCTCTTAGTAGTAACTGGTGTGAGGCTTGTGAGACAGTTCACTCCTTTATTAAACACAATGTCTCAGTGAGTCGACATTGTATGGTTTGTGAAAACACACATTATCTTGAGAATCGCAAGCCAAGCTGTCAACACATGGCGGAAAGCGTCTCTGGAACTGTTTTACTCACACACTGTTTTCACTCACCCACGCCTTAAACGACAACATATCCAAAACGTCATCCCGAACAGGTTGAGAGGGGCTGGTTGAATAACACGTATTTTTAATAAAACATCAAGGAAAGGCTCACCGTGCAAACAAAATGCACGAGATCTGCCAACCTGCGCCATGATATTGTGTAATTGTGCCAAACGCACTGATGGTCGCTTAATGAGTCAATGTTGGAAATCTTGATAAACTGCACATGGTGATTGTTACCTTGTAAGTTGTTTTGGATAAAAGCCTAAATGTAATTGTCAAGGAAAAGTTCACCCAAAAATGAATGTTCCAACCTGTTGGACTGACTATCTTCTGTGGAACACAAAAGAAGATTTTAAGCTGCTAAATATATTTCTATCCAGTGGGCTTAATTAGTTACTGAGGCTGCCATGCTCCATAAATGGCCAAAAAAATCACCATAAATGTAGCACACACGACTTGTGCGGTCTCTTCTGATTCCGTTCATTAGATTTGGGCCAGCGCAAGTACAAAATGTAAATTATTTTCTGAAAATCTCCCCTCCACTTCGTCTCTCCGGCTCTCAAATCTCATTCAAGCTCCTTTGCTCGTCAGACATAATTACGCCTTGCACATCTTGTACCTCGGTTTTAATGTTTTGAACATCAGCGCAAATGAGATTCAATAACTTCATATTTTGCTAATGGTCTTGCTAAGGTTTAGAGTTAAACCTCAGGTTGGACTGACACAGGAAGTGGAGCTTACAGGAAATCAAAAGTTCTGCTCTGCTGTTTTACCCTTTGACCTGAAAAGTTGTTTCAACATTGCAGTAACGTTAGTAGAATGTTTTATATATCATATAGTGTTAAGTAGCTGGAACACCCTTAGAAAAGTGTTTTTTGAGCTCAGTTTAAACTTAAGAAGCAGAATGTATGGCCCAGTGGGTATTTTCAGTTTAATAGCTGGTCATAAATATATTTGTTTTATTATCTTAGCTAGTGAACTATGAGATATTCGCCATGTCTTGTCATTTAAATAGATAGGACTTGGTTTTGTATGACTAAAATAGCGCCCCAGAGACATTTCAAATATGGCCGCCGTGTGCCAAGAATTTTCTTAAATGGACTTGAATGGTTGAACTCACTCAGAACTCAAAAGATTTTGTATTTTGTTTATACATTAAAAGTCCCCACCCTCACCCGCCATACACACGTCAATGCTCACACTGACTGCCATTCATAAACCAAATCTTGATTTAGGAAATAAAATAGAAACAGCCATGAAAATATTTCACTGCCTCTCACAATAGCAGAGTCAAGGAAACGCTTTCTGTACAATTATAGATGCGTATCGCATGTATTGCATATTAATATACACAGAGACTTATAAATGTATGGCGTCTTATCTGCAGTTTGTATATTGCATTGCGTTGAGGCTTGTTTGCGTATGTTAGTGCTTGTAAGTACAGAAGTGTGTAAAAGTGTGTAAAATTTGTGTATGCAGTGGGTTTATATTTATGTGGAGGAGGGTGTGTGTCTGTCACTTCTCCCATTATTGGGTTGTTCATGAGTCCTCACAGTTTATTCTGTTTTACTGTCAATTTCTATACAAAAACAGGATCCATTGACATGAAATATTGATGTTTCTGCTTTACTAAAATGACACCCTTTCACAGCCTGTCTTTATTTACCAGTTTATGTATTTACTGGCAATTCTAAAGACATTGTTTGACAGTAATTTGCTACTGTTATCACTGATAGTTATGATTGTTTGCTTGCAGTATATTGTGGGATATTAAATATTTACTGTTTGGCATTCGGTTTTGAAAATGTGATAAATCTCGCTTTGTTCACTGTTGTTTCTTCCTCTGGAATAAGTATTGATCCAACAGGTGGGCTGTTGTGTTGGAGAGCGGACCTGGGCTATAATATTGAACTCTAAATCGATACTGTATACATGTCTAAATGTCAAGTCATCTGTGCTTTTTGCCATCAGGCTATTGACGTTCTGCATATCCCAAAATGGATCTCAGAATTCTCGCTCTGTAACAATTGAACCGTAGATGATTCTGAATTCACTCTCAAAACTTTCTTGAGCATAATTCCATTGCAACGTCAGTTAATTGATCAGCCGTATCGTCAACCCAGCTAACAATGTTAGGTTGTAAGAATGTTTCCATTACGTAACAAACATTTTAAAAACGTTATATGTTAAAAACATTGTATTAATATTATTGCTCGGTTATAAGAACATTACTTAACTTCGATTCTGTAACCTTTTTAAAACGTTTCAAAAAAGTCAAAAACAGTTTCGATGATTCGAATCTGGCGTCCAACTTTTCTCCATCATTATTTCTCCTTTTTCTTCCGACTTTGCTCTTAATAAAAGTAGCGAGAAGGCATAAAAAGATAAAGTTTTAATTCCAACTTTAAATTCTCTGTTTCTTTGCATCAGTAGCACCCGGTCCACCTTGAATTCCATCGTGAATTTTTTAAAGCCTCCGTTTACAGTTTTTACCTGTCGTGCGTGGGCTAACATCTACTGTATCATCTGTCCCCTCAGGTTATCTTCACAAATGTCCATGTTCAAAATAAACCTGCATGTTTACTAGTCCTCATGATGTGCGTCCGTAGCGATTCACGATCCAAGCAAATTACCGGTCCTGCCCATCAAAAAATACATGTTTGCTCATATTTATTATTATTTATTATATTTGATCTCCATCCACATCTGCTTACTTCAGGCTATCACACACAAAAGCCAGTGTAATCTAGCAGGGACAGAAATTCCACAGCTTCATTTGAACAGTTATTACTTTGCCATCCCAGAATTCCTGTTGTTTGGAAGAAATCATTATCCCAAAAATCCAGAAATCATTATTCCATGTTTTCACCGAGTAACAACATTGAGTTTTGGAGTTGGGTTACCAAAGAAAATCCACACAGAGATGTATTTTTTATTTCTTTCTAAATCAAAATCCTAGAATTGAATATAATATTTAATATTAAGGCTTTGTTTTGGCGTTGTTTCAGCAGGGATGGCTTTACAGTGATTCGAAGGGTTTGATTTTAAACGGCTGGAGCAGGTAAACAGAACGGTCTCCCCCGGCTCAGGTTCTTGATCTGCCGCTCGTTCTATCTCTCTATCAGTGCAGTGCAGGGTTGTGCTGTATGCTTTAGTTTCACTTGCATCAGCTGCAGTGGTAAACAAGCCTCAGATGTGTAAGTCATACTGATCAGTACTGGAACACACTATGGTTTCCTTTCTGATGTAACTCTCTATCAGTCTGTCTCTTCTGTCTATCTCTCTCTCTTTCATTCTCTTATCTGTCTGCCATCTGTCTATTTACATTTACATTTAATTGATTTAGCAGATGCTTTTATTCAAAGAGAAAAATTTGATCTGTCTGTATCTATCTATCTATCTATCTATCTATTTATCTATCTATCTATCTATCTATCTATCTATCCCTCTCTCTTTTAAAAAGCTGTTTAAGTTAAAAAACAGATTATAGGAGGATCATAATATAACCATGCTGCAAACATCATAAATACTGTTTATAAAACACACCTAGTATTAATTGAGCACCAACATGTGCCAAAAGATGAAGTAATAAATTCACTAGACACTCATTGGACCTAAATTCTGCTACTGTTCCTAGGAAGTCTTTAGACGGCCTTCACAAACACACAGCACATATTGCCAGTACACTGTTTAATAAAAGCTAAAAGTGTTTTATTCTCCTCTGGACGCTCTGCCAGCTGATGCATTATTGTTTTACTGCCATTTGCAAAGCTAGAGCTGCTCTGCTTTCCACCGTCTGCGTGATGCAGGTGGACAGCTGACTGCTGCGCACGGCAGATTGATCACTGCCCATCCATCTGCTTCACTTAGAGTCTGTGTGTGCGTGAGAGAGAGAGAGAGAGTGAGAGAGACAGAATTAGTTACTTTGTGTTTCAAGGTCTGCAGCCAGCGTTGGTTCTGTACATTCACACAAGTGAATTCCAAGGCAGTGCAGTTTTTAAAGGCGTGTTAACCTTTATAGAGAGTTGTTGTGATGGTTTCTGTGGAGGAAATGAAGACAGCTTTTCATTGCATTGTTTGCTTTTGTTTTGTGCTTTGGAAGGTGTCGGATCTGCTGTGTAATTCCCTCTGTGTTTGTTTTGTGGTGAATCAGTGGCGCTCCCAGAACTTCAAAGAGTGACTGGGCCCGACTTCAAAGTTCGGTGTTATTGTCCGTTGTTCAGCAGTGTGGAACTCCTGCTTGATTTCGTGCCACAGCTGTTCTGATTCCTCTCCAGACCTTTTCTCTCCTCTCGTTTCCTCTGTTCATTATTGACTTTCATTTCTGTCCTTCTCCTCCTGGTTTGCTTTATGGACAGGGGGAAATATTGAACCCTAATAACTTCACAGACTGTTTTCATCTCTCTCTTTTCTTTGTTCTCCACCTGTGTATTTTTCCTTCGCTCTAACAAAGAGTACAGTGGCAGTACAGTGGTAAAGTGATGGTGTCAGATAATAATGACATGATGTTTTGATATATATACGATGGTGACCTAAAATGACATGTTTTTTAATCATTACATTAGTCATTGTTATTTAATACACCAACTACATTACACTACTTGAATTGGGATGTTTTTAAACGTTCCAGTAACATCTTATAAATAGAGTTTTTGATATATATGATACATAACGTTAAAACGTTCTACTAATGTTGCTGCAAAAAAAACGTTTTGATAACTTTCAGAGAATGTAAGCCAACATTCTGAGAACGTTCCCTCTTAGTTAAGGTAGCACCATGGTTGTTTTGAGGACTTTTGAGATGTCACAGTTGTGTGTTTCAAAACAACTAGTCTAGTTTTATTTTTAAAGTACTTGAACTTCAGACCGGTGTTGTTTACAGTGGCTGGGATTTCTAGCATTGTACCGGGCTGCTAATTAAAATGTGGCTCATGTGACAGTCTATGAGTTTGAGCAAAAAGCTTCACATCAGGAAAATAGAGAAATAGATTCCTTTGGAACTGGGGATTTCAGATAACAACCTTTATACATCTGAGCTATTGGAAAGCAACATGTGTATCTTATTACCGGAAAATTTATTTATTTATTTTTAAGTATGACGAGTCAGTCACAGTGGCTTTCTTTCTCTCCCTCCCTCCTTCTCTCTCTTTCTTTCATTTTCTTTCTTTCCTGTCTTTCTTTCTTTCTTTCCTACACACACATGCACTTGTAGAAACACTTTTTGCAGCAGACGCGCAGTAAATTCGTGGCGTGTGTCTGGAGATGACGTTCATCGGAGGCGCACATTGAAGTTTTCCTCAAAGACTCGAGGTCACAGCGAAGCCACAACTAATTCAATCAGAGAAAATGTAGCGCACGAGATAAACTGTTATGGATTCGCTGCCTGGATGGACTGCTGTGCTTTATACATCTTAAAGTGCAGCACATGTATTTCCAATCAATATGATATTTTGGGTCTATGTGAGTCCCGAGCGATTTGGTTTTATTTGACTCTGAGATTTCATACATCGGGTATATTTTTACTTTTTTATAGAAACTCTTTTTGTCGCCCACATGAACTTTTAACACTAAAACCTTTCCAACGTCGCTTAATAATAATTAATTCAAACACATTATTCTTTATCACATCATCCTGTTTGTGCGTTTATGATTCTCATCTGAGGTCTGTACACAGATGTTTTCATGTGAAGAAACCCGCCGTTAAACTGAATCCGCGCAGGGGCCAAACGTGTTGGATATATTATGGGATGCCAGGGTAATAATTTTACCTTCCTGATTCATCATTCACACGCTCATTCAGATACATTACAGGTGCATAATTTCAATGAAAGTCTGTTGTCGGTCAGTTGTGGTCAAGGGTACGTTTCCTAGCAGCAGTGAATTGTGGGTAATCCACGTTGGGCATGACAATTTCATGAATCACCGAACAGACGTGCAAATTAAGGCTGCAATTAATGTTTAGTGAGTTTCAATGGTGCGGCTGATAGTCTGTGCGTCTGTAATGTATCTTCACAAAAGGCCCAACCGCGCCATCGTATAATTACTCCGGGTTTGTTTCAGTGGAGCAGCGCTGGAAAAACAGGTAGGAAACGATAGATTTCCTTTTTAATGAATGCGTTTGATTAAAGTGATTATTTAATGTGCTAGATCGTCTGTAAGCAAATATTCAGGAATGTATTCGAGCGTGAGAGACTGTCGAATGTGTGAGAAAGCATCTTTGTGTGTGATTACTATTAGTAATTAGTATTCGTTAAAAAACTATTAACCATGACAATTACTATAACTATATAACTAAAATGTTCTTTTTTATAAAAGGATCTCCGTTTCTATCTTTTATCTGTCATTTCCTCCTATCAACCAACAGTTTTACCCCAACAAAGTTTTTCTTGTCCAAAAGCTGCTGTTCTTGGTTACCACGGTGACAAACGCGTCAGTGTGAAACATGCTTGAGATGAAATACGAGAAGTGACAGAAGAAGAATAAAAATCACTTGTTTGTATAATAGTGAAAGTGTAAAACTATTTAGTTTATTTTTATTTTAAGTGTTGTTACACTTGCAGCCTTTTAAGTCGCCTGAAAATGTTGTGAGAAAAAGGTCTGAACGGCTTCGCAGTATAAGATACATTTTTGTTACTGGAAATAAATCGGCTCATCCTGTGATTATATCATTTGCAGGGGCTGTTTTTAATACTGGTACACAGTTTATTTTCCATTTACACAGGTCATCCGCACCCTCATCATTATGTGCTGACCCCAGACCGCATTCCTGGAAACCCAGTAATAAAGTGAGCCGGTTCACTAGACCTGCAGACCTTATTACAGGTTCATCTGTGCTTATAATTGCTGCCACTGTCCACACAGACACATCTAAATGGGGACATTCCAAAGATTTATGTTGTTTTTATACACAGCTAGTTATAACAGCTAGTAACACTATAACCTAACCCTAACCCACATGCTAACCCTAACAGAAAAGTTGTCATTTTTACAGTTTTTTTAATACAAAGTTTTTAGAGCATTTTTACAAACAAGGACGTCCCCAAAAGGAGGTTTTGCTCAGATTTGTCAGGTTTCGCTGACATTTGGGTACAAATTTGTCCCCAATATATGGTTAAGTAAATACACACACCTTGTTTACTAAAACTATTATCCAGTATAACAGAGAATCATTTCCCAGCATTCAAAGTCTGGTGTAACTTGTGAAAAAGTGAAAAGAGGCTTACCAATTATGACCCTATTTAATATAGAAAAAAAGGAAATTAATTTTTTTACTGCTGCTTTAATTGGGCTGTAAAAGCTATAATAATGATAATATAAAGTAGTGTCGTATGTCTTTGATGGTCCAGTAGGAGCTATCAGACTGTGCAAAATATACTTCTGCACTCATCTGGGGTTAAAAGTATTGAGAGTAAACTGTGGAAGAATCTAATTTAATTAAAATGATAATTCTACAGTTTTCTGTTATGATAAGAAGCCTCTAGTGTCTGACGTAGGTGACACAAAAACTTCATTTAAAGTCGACCCGAACTGGCGTTTGCAACCTGATTGATTTTCCCAATATTTCTGATTGAAACAGGATTTTTCTCAGTGGATTGTGAAAATCGGCTTCCTTTTTAACCGCTGGCTCCCTGTGTTTTCCACCGGTAACACTTCTTTTACAGTTGTGTGCTATTTCTGCGGTAAACTAAATTGCGTTAACTTTAACCAGCATTAAATTACTGTGTTCGCTATTGGCAAGTTTTTAAAAAGGTTGCATTACCGGCAACAGCCTGAAACTGTTTGGTTATTGGTTAATATTAACTAGCCAAGTGAAGAAAGCTAAAAAGGAAAGTAGCTTTGAGAGGCGAAACAGATTATTACGCTTTATTAAAAGTACAGACAGAGGTGAATTTTACACATAAGACCAAGAATGTGTAGTAAAAGAAACTGTTTTGATTTACACGGTATATTCAGAAAAACATAAGCATCGTTTAATTTTGCTTCGTTTTTACAGTACATTTAAAGAGTAAAGTAAGAATTGACACAACATCTAAAAAACTGGATGTTTTGATCGTCCCCAGGACTTTCAAAATAACATTTTTAACGTTGTTGTTACGTAATGGAAATGTTACGGAACGATTTTTATAACGTATATGTGTGCACACATTTGTAAAGTGTTGTTGAATATCTTTGTGTCTGTGTTCAAGGGCAGCTTTTTCTGCGCTACAGAATCTCTCAGAAGCACGTCTGTCTCCCCCCAAAAGCAGTTTGATAACACATACATGAACAATTCAAGGCGCAGCCTCAGGGCCTCACGCCCTGTCTATGCTGAAGTTTCATATCAGCCTCTGCAGTGCTGAAACTGGAATCCTGGTAATTGCTATTCTGGCTTGTTATTAGAACCATAAACGAACAAAATCAGCAGCTATTAAGGCAACGGCGGACACGCTGTCTGACAGAGACCGCCAGAGATAGTTCCACAAAGAAAGGACAACCAATTCTTCTCTGTTTATTACCACAAAAGATCTTATTTAAACATCAATCGAATGAGTCGCTTTCAATTTCTTCTTCCTGGCTGCCGCTGGAAATGATGTCATTGGAGACAATTGAAAATTGGCAAGGTGAGAGAGCGACTAATGCAGAGCGGCTCTCTCTGTTTAAATGACCGTCCGTTCTTCCTGTGTAAATAATCAAATTCCCTCATTCATCTTCATATCGACCTGTTTGATATTACAGAGCCCCTCCTGACTGGATAGGAGAGAGGGCCCCTGCAGGGCGGCCCCGTTGTCTGCAGTTCTATTCATCTCTTTCATCCTAATTTATGTTCTTCTCACACATCTCACCTCTCATTTGGCCTTGCCTGAAGGCCAAGTAAGATTGCGTGGTGTTCCTGATGGTTCAGAATATGAGACGTGCAGGTAGAGTTTCACACACAAGAATCACACAACCAGTATGTGACAGAGGCCCAGTAAGTGATAATGGTCATTTTCTGTGAAGATTAATACACTACATTTACATTTACGCATTTGGCAGACGCTTTTATCCAAAGCGACTTACATTGCATTATACTATACATTGTTTCTGAGTATGTGCAATCCCTGAGATCGAACCCATGACCTTGGCGTTGCTTTTACCGCCATGCTCTAACCACTGAGCTACTGGAAAGCTAATAACAATTTCTAATGTTAAAGTGTATGTTTAATCTATGAACAGTGGGTCTCATTCTCCAACTGTGCAAACACACACACACACACATACTAAAGACGTATTGACCAATCAGCATTCAGCTTACACAACAGGCTGGGTCGTACTACAGCACGTTGAAGTTTTGCAGGTTTTAGCCCCCTGCAGTGATTTTAAATTGGTCTTATTCACCCCAAGACAAAAATATGGAACCTATATTTTTGCCTGAATGTAAATTTCTAGCTGGCAGAACTGATATTTAATCAATGGGGTGAAATGTATTTGAGTGGAATTTTGCTAAGGCCTCGAGTCTGGACAAACTCTCTCAGCAGGCTCTGATCTCTAATTCCAGCAGTCTGTGCATATGAATTATTAATTTAGCCATTATGCTAAGTCCCTCGGTCTGGATCAATTCATTATTAGCTTTGGCGATCACAGCACAAGGATGGCGATGCCTCGTAGATGGATTCAGAGAACTTACAGCTATGAAACTTAATAGATTTATGAATCTTGAATCTTCAGAGTTCGATTCAAAGTTTGCCATGGAAACATCAAAGATACGAGCTGAGACCCAAAGGGGAGCTTGTTTTTGAACTAAAACAAACTAACTGAACAGTGAAAAAACACAGCTTGTATGTAGCGTCTGTCTTTTGTCTTCTTAGGAGGCTGTATTGTTTAAAGATTGCAGGTTCTTAAGTTTTGCTTCAGATTGAAGATTTTGTGTTGGACATGAAGTAGCGATCTAACACAGTACCAGCATTTTATCTTACGAAAGTAAACAAAAATATCCTTGCAGCCAAAACTCACAAATGACCTTTGTTCATTTGACAATGAAAATGCATAAGCTAAACATGCAAAATTGTGAGCATTTGGTGTCTGTATTCGATGATATATTTTTGGTTTTATTTTATAATTTACGTTAAGAGTTGTTGTCTCTTGCTCTTCATGAGAAGTTTTTGGGTCGACGAACACCCTTTAAGAACTCAGAAATCCCGTTTTAACTTCACTGTGTGAAAAATGATGAAAATAAAACCAGATCTAAATCAGTTCATCAGCTGAACTCCCGGGCGAAGACCCTCCTCCAGACTCATCTGTCATGTCCTCTCATTTTAAGCACGGATGTATAATTTACTGAACTTTAATATGAGTCTCAGCGTATTCCTCTGATATCCAGTGAATTATCTCATATTATCTCATTATCTCATATGATCAATATCTGCCATCTATATTGCATTGGCTCATTTAAATTTCATAACCAAACACTAATATTCTCCCTTTTTATGAAACCTTTATGGTAATACGGCTGAGGATCTCGGGGCTATCAATAACTTACTGTGTGTCTGTAAGCTGGAAAGAGTGGGTGCTAATGTCTTGGCCCTTAAGGTGGCAGGACTCGCCATCTTTTACCTTCATTACCGCAGTGAAGCGATGGTTTCTCCCTCAACCCCCGTGGCAAGTCATTTAACCTATCTGCACCCCAGTCGCACAGTTTGTCAAGGCGCGTTCGTGCGACTGCGGCTATTAGAGCCACAATGGAGATTATGTAGGAGTCAGAGAAGATGAAGGAAGTGATGATAAGCAGTTTAGCTCCAGGTGTTGCTGTGTTGATATATAGCATTTGTGTGTGTTTGTGCTGTACTGTAAAGGAAACTACACAGTGAATACTCACAGAGTCTGTGGAGATCTCTGTTATTTAAGGAACAACGTTGTCATGTATCTTTTTACAACACTGATAGGAGGAAAGAGAATGAGACAGTTGACATGGTGATGTAAACAAATGATGTAATTGTTGACAGACGGTACAAGGAAATACAGTTAGTCTGGGAGGAATTTGATCCAATATAAATATTCACGTCCAATTTTCACAACTGAAATAGTTAACCCCGGGTCATTTTAAACCCCGGGTAAACGGATTCCTGTGTCATCTGTTTTACACTGCTTATACTTTACTGGGGTTAAAGGCAGCGTTAAGCCTTTGTTCCAGAAACAATTTTTACGTTACGCTGGTTGAAAGTCTCTTCACAATCAGATAGCAATCACAATGTAAAGTGGTCTAAATATATTTATATATTTTCTGTGAAAGGCCATTAAATGTTCGTCCAACCATTGTGTTTGTTATTGACGTCAGTTCTGTGTTCGTTACTGACGACAGTTCTGTGTTTGTTACTGACGACAGTTCTGTGTTTGTTACTGACGACAGTTCTGTGTTTGTTACTGACGACAGTTCAGTGTTTGTTACTGACGACAGTTCTGTGTTTGTTACTGACGACAGTTCTGTGTTCGTTACTGACGACAGTTCTGTGTTCGTTACTGACGACAGTTCTGTGTTCGCTACTGACGACAGTTCAGTGTTTGTTACTGACGACAGTTCAGTGTTTGTTACTGACATCAGTTCTTTGTTTGTTACTGACGAAAGTTCTGTGTTTGTTGCTGACGAAAGTTCTGTGTTTGTTACTGACGAAAGTTCTGTGTTTGTTACTGACGACAGTTCTTTGTACGTCAATAACAGAAGCAACACACAAGCGTCTGTCTACAGGTCTGTAAGAACCTTGTTGTGCTTTTGGCACCGTTGGGCTGTTTAATAACTGCTTTGCTTCTCAAGTACAATATCAGTCTAAAGAGACTCCAGCGTTTTAAACTCAAGTGGGTGGAAGTTATTTTAGTAATATTTCTCAAAAGTGTTGTTCATCCCTTTATAGGTAAAACTTTTTAAATGAGAACAAAATTACCGAGCGCACCTTTAACTGTTATTGGGGTAATAGCGGCGCAGGTTTAGGCGAATGGAGCTCTTGTGTACTGTAATGTGTACAGTAAAATTCTCTTGATTGACAGCGAGAACATTGTGCTATAACTGGTGCTATGAGAGAACATACGACCTGAGAGAGAAAGAAAGAGGGAGAGGGAGTTTGTCGGTGTGTTTGAATATAGGTGTCTTTATGGAGGGGCACTAAACAAACTATTGAATAATTTATCATTGTAATGTAGCTGCAGAAGAGGACAAGAGACATTTCAGAGCTAGATTATGTGCTGTAGAAAAATCTCTGGATGCTTTGACTAGAAAAAAAATAAAATCGTGTTACAGCACAGCGCATTGAGCTCGCAGCCAAGATAGCGGCCTCTATCTCTCTTTCACTCTGTACATAAGTGTGTGTGTTGTGTGTGTGTTTCTTTGTTTCTTCATTTTATTAATTTCACTCACATTCCAGATTCAATCATCCAACAGGTGCGAATAGAAAGATCTTGACCTCAATTACAGAAACGTCTTTTAATACAAACGTCTACTTGAACTGAAATCTTGCTCAAGAAACTCTAAAATAAATTTGAAGTAAAGTGAGTGAAACTATTGTTTACACAAGTCGATATGAAATCAAACTTGATCCTGTTTGCTTTCTGAATACCTGTTTTTGGACTCCTCATAAATAATTCATGTGTGCACATTGTTCTAGAGAGGAAAAACTTTTGTTTTGGTATTTTTTCATTTAAATGTACAAGCTAGAATCAACCAATCAATCTTTGAATCAACTGTACCTCAGGGCTGATTTCAACTCTGTCAATCTATAGAGATACATTTTTCACAATGTATTTCATTCCCGCCCTCTCTCACTTGAAAATACAGCGTTATAGAAATAAAATGAGTGCGGCTTTATTTATTTACTGCAGATGACATCACATTTATGCTTTTGTTGAATGGTTGTATTTTATTGAGGTATTTATATTTCAGTCCATCTATTCCTTGAGAACTGAGATCCTCTGCCTCACTACCTCACTACCTCATCATCCACCCGCTACCCACAGGAACTTATTGATTGGGTATAGAAACGTGGGTGTTCCAATCCAGAGTGAATCCAGATCTGCATGTGAGTGTGCGCATCAGGATAAGTCCGTTTCATTTATAAAGCCCATGACATTCATCATTCACAATTCAAGGCAACTTTACAGTAAAATATTGCACAAATACGTTTCCCTAATGTTTCTATTAAGTAACAAAAATGTTTAAAATGTTATTTTAAATGTTCTAGCAGGGAGAAAGCATATGTTAGTGTGCAGTTTAATTGGTAAATAATGGGGCAAGCAGTCTACACTCAACCACTATGTCTAACACCTTAACTTACAAAAGTTCTGTTCACATCAACCCAACACTCGTCACAGTTTTCATGGGTTGAACAACAAAACGTGTCAGGAAGAGCTTTCCAAACTGTTACAGGAATAATCATGTTTGAAATTCAGGACAGAGAAATGAGCGGTGGGCGCCCCCGTATGCTTCTACTCAACTGTAATTAGGTTCATTAATCTTGTTGCCGAACCAGGACCTGACAAGATTAAACATACGTGATGTTCGTAGCTGGACTTTCCAGCCCATCAAATTTGCGCATCGGTCCCCTGAGACGAATGTATTTTCTATTAGAACAGCAGGATCTGAGAGGTGATTGGAGGAGAGGAGCTTCTCCATTCAGAGCAGGAAGTCTTTAGCCAACCTCTCACAATGTGTCCGAACAAATATGCAAAGTTCTGTATGAATGCTGGTTTTCATTGCTTCCACTAACATAATAATCATTTTCTTGTAGTACAAGAGAGACAAGATCTGCTTGTATTACAACCCCACCCTACCCTGAAACATCTTTAAATAAAGCCACGTTCACAAACTCTTTCATAATGTCACATTTTTTGGGAATGTCAAATGGATGGGAAGACAGGACTTGTTCCTTTTGGAATTGTTTGTATCATAAAAACGGACTTCTGCCTTCCTAAAACAGCACCCACTTTTGAAGACCCTTTTTAATCGGGACATGAAAACTGAAGGTCACATTTACCCTCCAGAGCATCCCACGTGTGTTCCTGTGGCTCTGTCGGCAGAGCATTGTGTTAGCCGCGCGAAGGTTGCGGGTTCGATTCCTAGTTACCACAAATACTGATAAACTGTATACGCTGAATGCACTTAGTCACTTTGGAGCGACTGCCAAATGCATAAATGCAAAATGCAGAATCGCTTAATAAATTAAATGGGTTCAATTGTGAGTTTGTTGACTTGTGTAGCAGACTGACTCAAGTGGCTACACATGAAAGAGCAGCTCAGTAATCGCTCCCTCCAAACATTGTACATTTTGTTGGCAGAGATTGACAGGTGTGTATGTGAGAGCGTGCGTGCGTGTTAAACAACACGTGGATGGCGACCGGGCCTTGCAATTGCGTCCCGCTGACTAGCGCGCAGATTCCCGGACATGCACACGCACGCTCTGTGATCTGTGTAAAGGGATTCTCTCAGAGAGCAGCTGTCATCCACACTCCCTCCACCTGTCACATCCACTCCATCAAATCTCACAGCACAGAATCGCCTTCAATCAAGTCGTGCGTGTGCGCGCACGAGGAAACATAAACGTGAACTCGTTTGAGTTCAGCACATGGAAAACACAATATTATTGCTGAGCTGAAATACACGTCTAAGATATATTAAGGGAAATCGCTTGTGAACTCTGTAAACAGCATCACTAGACGTAATTTCATTACAGT
>JAZGTJ010007437.1:0-22845 GCA_036877575.1 Botia almorhae
TCTCTTTTCTTCACATCATTCTTATAATAATAACAAGTAACGTTAAATCTGGTGAAAACACCACTTAACAGCAGCCACGAACGGTGTCTATCCTTGGCGTTATAAACGTGATCGGATTGTCCTGAATTCCGGGTGGGGTTGTCACGTGAAAGGTCATCATGAGGGTCATTCTATTTACAGCTAAAACATTATTAATTAATTTTACTAATAGTTCGATTGGGCAGGCTGTCACTAATTCGTTATTTTTATACATTTTTTATTTTTAAATTATTACAAAAAATAATCTTAACAAAAGGGCACTTTGATCACTAGGGGCCAAAAGGGCAGGTGCTCAAGCTCCCTCCGCCCCCCCCTCTGCACGTGCCTGGTGGTCAGGATGTTGTGACAATGACACCTACAAAGTTTCGTATTAATATACCAAAGCCTTGTCAAGATACAGCCTTATACCTATTATTGTGTGCTCATCGTCGACTTTGCTGATGCGGTGTACGGGAACGGAGGGTCCGATCGAAGATTTCCGTGCAAATAGACTGCAAATTCTGTGCAAATCGGACAAATGCAATAGGAGGAGCTTGCAAAAGTAGGTTTAACAAAAATGTTTAAATGGCCAACAGGAAATGGCCTTGAGTATGACAAATTAGGTATTGTAGAACTCGACATGAGCCAAAGAATCTAAAGAAAGAAATTGCATAAGATTATGTTATTGCAATCACTTGTTATAAGCATTTTCAAAAATTGTACTATATATTTTGGCCACCAAAATTTGCAGGTCACCTAAGAATATGGTAATTATGAACCGTATAAAGTTTCGTAACGATGCACAATTGCATTTGTTAAATACTACATTTTACAACCAAATTGAAGATGGGCGATGCCCACAATGGCCGACCATGGAACATCAGATATTACATGTCTCAAGGAATCTAAAGAGACCACTCACATAATTATAGATCAAAGCTCACAAAAGTTATGAGCAAAAATAGCCATTTTTCATATTTCTGGACAAGTAGGTGGCGCTGTGACGAAACTGTGCATGTACCCTCAGGTCATGCCTGTGATGACGTACCAAGTTGTGTGTCAATATACTAAATCATTGCGAAGATACAGCCTTATATTCATTATTGCCTGCTGTTCGATGAATTAGTTTATGCACTGTACATGAACGGATTGACCAATCAAAAATCTTCTAGTAACTTTTTGTCTGGGGTGTCTGTAGATGATGCATACCAAATTTGGTGCAAATCAGATAAACACCCTAGGAGGAGTTGAAAAAAAAAGTAAAATGGCGAAAACATTTTCATGATGGAAAATGACATCATATGGCTTCGACTCACATTTCACTCGGCATGAACCACGGAATCAGAGGGAAAATAATTTTGTTTCTAGCCCTTAGGGGTCAAAAGTTATTAACAAAAATGTAACTGAATGTTTGGACAGTTGGTGCCACTAGAGGGATTAAGTTAGCGACTACAAAATTGGTCAGTGTAATGTTCCTACTGTCCTCTATCAGTGTGCCAAATTTCATAACTTTTCTATGTACGGTTCTATGGGCTGCCATAGACTTAAAGAGCGGAAGAAGAAGAAGAAGAAAACTAATGATTTAAAGAGGGGTCTTTGCTAAATAAGAATGATAAAAGGATGAAATTACACTCATGGTAATTTTACACTATGCAGCTCCAAACTCCATCAATGTTCCATCAATGGCTATTCAAAATTTTCTGTGTATTTTGAGTAAATACATTTTTAAGACACAGTATATATTGCTAATATTTCATTGTATTAACACACTGTTTATTTGTTACTGTTTATTTTATTTCATTATATTAACACACTGTTAAAGTCCTTTGTATGTTCGACAAGGACATTTTCTTGTTTGCATCATTTTACACTGTAATAAATTATGACATATGTGAGCCTCTATCAACACACATTTAGTAGTGTGTTAAACTACAAATCTTTGATTTATTTCTGTTCTTAAATATTTTTCCCATTACTCAATATATTACTTCCTGCACAATAATTACACTCATAGTAATTTCCCATGACCCAACTCCAAACTTATTTTCTGTTATTTTCTAATAACTAATTAAAGAGAGGTGACAGGGCATATGACTGTTACGGAGGAGGCCGCCGCACCGCCTTCTCCCAGCAGCCAGAGGGAGCCATTACCAGAATACTAATTCAGTTTTGGACTACAACTCCCATGTTCCCCGTACCTAGGGCTGATTACTTACAGTTTGCCACCTGTTTCCAATCAGCCTGGCTGTTTAAACCCCGGACTTCCTATTGTTCAGTGTGATGTCTTGTTTTGCCCCGTCAATCAATTCAGAGCGTTCTTTCTGATTGTTTACCTGGTTTAGTCTTGATTGAGTATCGTTTGTGATTGTTTGCTGCCTGCCTTTTGCTGCCTGCCTTTTGACTTTTGCTTTGGACTGGATTACGATTGTTTACTGCCTACCTTGACCTCTGCCTGTTTTCTCATTTTGGATTTTTGCCTTGCCCTTATTGCTCTGTTTACCTGTGTTTGACCATTTGCCTTTTTTTGACCAGTCTGTAATAAAGTGCTGCATATGGATCCAGATGTTCCGGGGTCTTCATTACAATGACCCTCTCTGGCTTTATATTCCTTGTAATGTAAAGCTTAATGACATAAGTATAAAGCTTACAAATATTTGGATGCTGGCTTTACATGGAACAGAAATGTGCTGCTGGTTAGCCATTCGTCAAAAAAAAAAACACTGTGGTGGTACACAGTCCTCTAGACAAGCTCAAATCCCTCTTAATCACCGGTGTTAGCGAGCTGCGGGTAACTTATTAAAGTCAATCTCACTTTGGCATTTGGTTAATTGAGTCTACCTCGCTGTGAATTATGCATGATTCTTTCAAGCAGGATTGATTTTCAGCCCCAGAAGTTTAAATTGCTCATCGTGTAAAATCACACGCAACAACTGGCTCAGCATTTTAAATTTAGTCACAGGCTATGTGCTACGTTAATTATTGTTTACTGATACTGTTCAGGTCATGTACCTGATCTAGCTGCACAAAGGCACAGAAAGAGACCTTAGGCTACTTTCAGCAAAGCAATACACTTACTGCATACTGCGCAGTATATACTAAATACTGTCTACTGTTTTAAATAGTATGCAAAACCTTTTATTAACAGTAATGTCATGTAACTGTCAAGCTGTCACGTGACCTCATTATGTGCATGCTTAGTCTAGTCATTATCTTGAAAATATAAATGCATTTTTATGCAATTTTGGCAGTCAGTTTAAATAACGAATAGACAAAAAGAAATGTTTACAATATTATTAGTTATTACTTTTGTTTTTTATGGCATAGGAAATGGAGGGACATGTTATAGAAGCACGATATGTTGTGGAATACAGTTCCTTTAGCTCATAGGGATAGGGTTGTGATTCCCAGTGAACATACATAGTGATAAAAATGTACACATGTATGCACTCTAAGTTGGTCAACAGTTCTACCAAATGCGTAACAATAAAATATTTTGTACAGTGAGCTCTGTTGTATTTAAATTTTGGCAAATTCTAAGAGGTCAAAATTTGGCTGGTTAGCATGACTCCATTAGCATACATGGGGCTTAATTAAATACACATCTGGTTCCACATACATCTTTTATCATTGATGGCAATTCATACTTTTCTGTGTATTTTGAATAAATACATTTTTTAAGACACATACAGTATATGTTGCTAATATTTCATTATATTATGAGACAAATTTTTGGAGTGCTCTTGTATTTTTAACAAGAACTCACATTATCCTTGCCGGGGTCTTTATACACTATAAAAAAATCATAATAGTGGTTAGTAACTGCATCTTCTTGTGATGGCATTAGTTAATCAGCATTGTTGTTTTCCTGTTGCTTCAGAGTGATTGGTCACATGTCAATTATGGCTGAGATGATTGGTCTAAAAACTTGATATTAGTTTGAAAAAACATGCATGCAGATGCACACTGTGTAGTAGTGCTAGTTTGCTATGTGAAACAGCGCAGTGTCTGCAGGAATATATGAGTACTTAAGGTTAAATAAAAGTAAAGCTGTATTGTAATTCAAAGTGAATCAGGAAAATGGAGGGTGTGGCTTATTTTGTCTCTGCTCTGCTCAAGCCATCAGACTAACATAATCAAAGGTTTGCTGTTCCAGAGGGGAAATACATTTTCAGATTTTGATGAAAGATTACGAGGGCACATGAATTTTAAAAACAAAATGATGTGCACTGATAAATCATTTATAATAAACAACATTATAATAAAAAAGAATAGTATATTATGATTATTAAGTTCATGGTGATTTAACTTTGTATTTTAACCCAGATGTTTGATGCTCTTTTTTCATAGAGGCAGCAAAATAGGTAAAAATAATTCTCTGTTTGGAGCTAGTAGAAGTTAATATGGCTGGACTGGTCCATCCTTTGTCTCTGCCTTCAGGGTGGACATGGCCCACAACTTCACCTCTACTAATCAGAACCTCTTATTATCACAGCAGTGTGGCTTCCAATGAACTGGGTCAAACTGGCTGCCTTCCAACATCAAGCACCACTGGCTTTCCTTATACACCCGAGCATGACTGTTTGAACTACTAACTGGGCTTCAGCCGAAAGCTATAGAAAAACCAATGCAGGCAAATTTGTTTCCTAGTCTTCCGAACTACTGCCAAGCGAATTCATAACTTTTTCCCTGCGCCTTTAATAAGCAGAACATTTTTAAGTGAAACATTATTCCTATTTATATCTTCATGAAATATTCCAGATGTTATTGTGCATGATTCATCAGACCATGTTGTTCCACATGAACAAGTATTTTTTTATCAAAATGTAATTGTTGTAATTGTAAGTTGTTCTGCTCCTGAAACGACTTTAACAGATTTTTTAACCTAGGAAGCACTGGCTATTTGTTCATTTTAACAAATATTGAAATTGATAATTAAGCATTGTTTTAGACTACTGTTACAAATCATGCATGAGTAATGCAAGTAATAACAGACTTAGCAGGCCAGAAAATATGTCTGTGTCTAAATATTCTTGATATGAAATGGTGTCAAGCCATGAGAAGTATATGTTGCATATCACTGTTGTGTGTTGAAGTTTTGTAGGGCTTTTGCTTCCTGCACTGGAATAAATTAATCATCTAATTGGAGTATGTTTGGCACAGTGATAATGATTGCCTGTTCCCACACATTAATCTAATCTCAAGCCACGGGCCTTTACATTGAAGCTGCTCACGTGATTCACAAACACTCGTACATGCACAAATATACTCGTACATACAAATACATGCACGTTATATCCTCAGTAAAATAATGGACGTTTCTCACCTTAATCAGCATGAGGATTCAAAGTCATGAAAAAATGAATAGGAATATCAATAGACAAAAGGAAATTGGCTCTTTTTGTAGACTAAGTAAGGGTTATACTTAGACAGTAATACATCTCTGATTCTGCCATTCTGAAGTTGCTAGGGTGATTGGTAGTTGCTAGGTGGTAACTTCAAGTTAATAAAAAGCTCACCATAGAGTCTTTATAATATTTTGGTTCCTCTTTCTCAATAGACACTCGGTCCTTTTCTTGTCTTTACCTTTTTCCATTCTGACTTTTATAGACAGGTCCTTCAGTTATGAAGTCTGAGAACCTATTGTTCACTTTGGCATTAATACAGCCGCAATATAGTTGAGGCCACCCACATACTCCCATTTTTCTAATAATTCTATTTCAAAAGGTTAGTGAAACTAAGTTAGTAAAAGAAAGGGAAAAATATCATATTTCTAACCTTAGATGTTAAGTACCAGCAGCTGAGTTCAACAAACCCAGTTAAGAAAGCCTTTAGTGATAAAATATCTACTATTATAAATAAGTGTTATTGTCATAACTAACTTATATTATATACATATTATTTTAACCTTGTAACAGTACATTTGGATTTAGATACTTATTTATAGATACAGATACTTAATTGAAATATATAATTGAGTACATGCATGGTAAATGATTGCTTAGTTTCAGTGTACCATGTAATTCCTCTCATTATATTAATGTTTGTTAATAAATAACCTTGACACTTTTTATCCAAAACATATTTTGTGTAAGCCTGTTACATTCAAAATTGGGCTTGATAGTCAATGAAAATATGCCATTGGCCATTTCATAACATTTGCCTCTCTAATATTTCTTTGTATATATTAAAGCGATTTTTGATCAACTGTCTCATGTTGTATTCACAGATGCCAGGTCCTGCTCATCAGGAGAGTTTCAGTGTCGTAACCGTAAGTGTTTAGCACCAGTCTATGTGTGCGATGGTGATGACGACTGTGGAGATGGCAGCGATGAAGAAAAGTGTTCTCCACCCACCTGTGGACCTCATGAGTTCCGCTGTAACAGCTCAGAGTGTGTTCCGCAGCCCTGGACCTGTGATGGCGACCCTGACTGTGCTGATGGTTCTGATGAGTGGGCAGGACGATGTGGTAGCGGGTCCACTCGGCCAGCACCGCCCCCTGCCCGCAGGCTGCAGTGCAGTGCTGGAGAATTCCATTGCGGCAGTGGGGAGTGTGTGAGGCTGACCTGGAGGTGTGACAGGGATCCTGACTGCAAGGACAAATCAGATGAGGTGGACTGTCGTAAGTATTCCTGTCCTGATAACAAAGCCTTTGGATCTAATTGTACAAAACTGATAAGAACTTACTTTGACAACAGCTACTTTAAAGGGGTGCTCCCCTGTAAAATTAAAATTGGCCTATAAATTACTAACCCTCAAGGCGTTGTATGACTTTCTTCTGTCAGTCGAACAGAATTGTATTTTTTAAATTATATTAATATCCTGGTTCTTTCCAGCTTTATAATTTCAGTATATGGTGCGGAAGGTTTTGAATATTCAAAAAGCACATTTTTCCATCATAAATGTAATATATACAACTCCAGGGGGTTAATAAATGCCTTCTGAAGCTAAATGATGTTTGTGAAAGAAAACAATTACTTTTTGAGCATATTTAGCTATTATCTGCATGGTTCTCACATGTCTCGTGACTAGCCAGGACATTATTTAATATAACACTGATTCTGTTTAGCTGAAAGAAAAAGTCATATACCCCTAGGATGCCTTGAAGGTGAGTAATTTAATTTGCTTGTGCATGTTCCTAAAGTCTAGTTCTAACAAAGAACTCACAACCGCTATCCCCCACCCACCCTCTGGGCGCTTGCTAATCACAGTATTCAGCCCACTTTGATTCAGATTATTACCCAGCAGCCCATGCAGCAGGACTCATAGACCACAAAGGACTAAGGGTCCCAATCAGAGTTCTGAACAAGCTATTTTTCAAAAATTAGTTGTAAAGTGTGACAAAATGCTAAATTGCTAATGCACTGATTTGTTCAGATTGTCAATTTCAATAAACTGGTTCAAAAAGTAGATTTTTTAAGTCACAACTAAAAAAAAGTGTTTACAAAAGTTCCTGTTTGTCAGTTTACTTGTTTTTTGTAGAGACATATACTGTTTCAAAGTGGGATGGTTAAATGTTGCAAACCATTGATAATACAATCTTACACCTTAAGAGTCATTGGTGCACCAAATTCCGCCTCTAAGCATTTATCTCTTTGTATGCAACTGCTCTTTCTTTAAGACTCCTCCCTTACCAGCTGAACTCGTTGGATGCTGCATTGTTATGTACACAAAACAAACACTCTCAGCCAATGAACATGAATGTGCTTGGGCTTTTGTATAAATCACTGCCATATTTATGGAAATTTCATTGCGGGACTCGGTTTCCTCAGCAGGAGTTCTTATTGTGAGCACACAACCCGAACAATTTTTCTGAAGGGCACACCATAGTGACAGAAATTAAATTCCAACAGATATCGTAAGGATGCCTCAAATATGGAAGACGGAGGTTCACAACAGATCATTTTCCTGTCTGGATGCCATTTATTATTGTTTCCACCCAAACAAAGACAGTTCTTATTATTCTTACTGCTACAAGACTTTGTTGCATTTAGTTTGGAGACACACTTTAATATACTTTGACAGTGTATACAAGTTTTTTGTTTTTAATAAGTTTTATGTGAGGTAAACTATTTAAGGAAAGGATTTATACAGCAGTATACCAGTGTATGCTACCTTGCCCTGAAGTCAGGTGGCAAATCAAACGTATTTGTCTCAAATTGAGAATTGTTCGAATATTTGTAGTAGCTGCCTGCTGTTGGTTGCTTGAAAAATTGGCACTTACTGTTCCCTGTGATGCAGTTTTTAAAGACTTGTCTCAGGCTCACAGCTGATAGGTCCATGGTTAATGGACATTGTGAGTTGACAAGTTTTGATGCTATCAGCCTAGACAACCTCACACCCATGCAGTGCCTGTTGCATCCAGTGTTGACTGGTTGTGAACACAGTGCTGCTGAGATTTGTATCAGTGTTGAGCAACAATATTGCAGACACAGAACTATATACAGATTAATCATCACCATTTTCAACATTTTTATGCAACAACCACAAACATAGAAGTAGAATGAAGTAGGGCACCACTTGTTTAATGCTGCAACCTGAGTATTTGCCAATACCGATTCTACTTTCTTTCCCTGCTTTTAAAACATCTAAACTGTTAATAATACATTTGTCTGCATGCTGTTTGTTTAACCCTGATATCAAAAAACAATGCAATTCTGTTTTCAGGTATTTATTTTAACAGCACTGAAAACTATATGTTGACTGTGAAACACAGCAAATGTTTGATATGCTTTAATGACTAAATTGTTCCTTTATCTAGTCAGTGTTTTGTATGACCATAAACAATGCACTGTCGCTTTAATTGAGCGCAAGCAGCTCAGCAAAGGCTTACTAACAAAACTTACAGTTACCAAATGAACTTTAGCAGGAGCATGTTGAAATCATGTACTGAAAGTCTAGCTTAAGCTGAAGACTTAAGCTATATTCTCAGTGACTGAGTGAATAAAGTCTGCCTGTCATCAGATAAAGCACGAGGATCCTCTGTCTATAACTTGCACTACACAAATAACAAAGAGAACAAAAACAATATAAAACAAATCAAAGTTATATATTTTATAGTAAAATAAGCTTCTATAAGAGGTTTTTCCCATAAATACCTTGCGTTTGTTTTATTTGCTGTACAGAATTTGTGTGCTGTGCCACATTCAGCAGGAAACAAACGCCCGTCTCGCATGTACACACATACAGGTGATACTGTAATAAATTCATTCAATACACAACAGATCTTTTCATAATTGTACAGCTCTTTTTTAAAGCATGTTGCTCAATGCATTTACGTTATAGTGGATTGGATTTTTTATTTTAGTTTAGCAAGATCCAATCCAGCATTTTTTAACAGTATAGGACCGATTTTGATACTAAATATTGGATCGGCGGATCTCTAGTATGAAGTATGTCACGAGGGTTTGTTGCAATTTTTCAACCCATTTCATATTGCAGCAGTGAGTCTTGCACATCAAAAATCAGATTTGTTAAAAGTCAAAACACTGTCAAGTCATTTCAAACTTTCCAGGTCAAATCATTCCCTAGGCTGAAAAAATTCAAATTTCGCATCTCAGCTGTCATGCTTATTCTCTAGACATGTCTCACTGAATGAAGCTGAAGCGAGGTGTTTTATTTGAGACAGCAGTATCTGAGGAGACAGTATGGTAAAACGACAAGATCTTGAAAATATAAACTGACCTGAAATCTGTAAAGTCACAGGAAGAAGACAGATAATCCAAAAAGCCTTAATTTTAATTATGATGCTTTATCTACTGTAGTTCCTAACTCTAAACTCTAAACTTGGGAGGAATGTGAGGTGAGTTTATTTACTTGTTTTAAACCTGGTGAGGTAACACATCCAGGTCAATTATGATGTCACTCTGCAGAGTCCAGAGGGAATATAAGCGGCACATGACTGTTTCTAAGGGTTGCTAGGCAACCCCTGTGTGTCCTTGAGCATCTGAAAGCCCTTGAAATAAAGGGAAGGTACATCTGCAATTCCTTGTTCTTATGCAGCCATTCAAAAACATGCATCTCGTGTACAGTTTATGACATCTTGCATTGTTATATTGGTTGTTTGCTGCCCGCTATGTAATTGTAACTCTTGTAAGGCTTAGTTTTTTTGTGATATGGACTTTCTTGCTGGTAACATAGTTCCAATCATGCCAATTACACAAAATGTAAAATTACAATTCTTGCCACACATGATGTTTAGGGTGAAATGCTTATTTATATTTGATCACAAACACATTGGGTTTACACCTATTTTGCACTTATAATTAAATCACTCTGTGAGTGTATCTACTTTATCATGATTTTTCAAGTCAAATCATATTGTTGTCACAACTGCTGATACCTGTATTTGTCCAAAAAAGCTGTTGCTATCATTTTAAGTGTCGTCACTTGTGTAATTGTTTTGTATATTCAAAATCACAGGTTACTGGTGTATTTAAGAGGTTTTGAGGTTTTTTTTAAAAACAAGTAATTGAGCAACAGATAACAGATAAAAAGATAGTAGATCAGTGTTCAAAAAAGTCTCCCTACCTTACCTGATTTGCAACGGTAAATTTATAATGATTTATAATTTGAACTGCCTGGTCAGATTTCACGGGAAATGTCAGTTTGACTTCAACATACCTAAATAAAATATGTAAAGTTTCAAACAGAGATGGCAAAAGAGAGGAAGAAGTTACAGATTGCAGCTTTAACAATTAAAAGATATTTCACCCATTTTTTTTTGTAAATGTCATTCCAAACAGGTATCTTTCCTACTTGAAGCACAAATTTCTTCTTCTGTGTTTGTGGAAGAAAGCCATGCAGGTTTGGAACGACATGATGACAGAATCTTGATTTTAAGTTAAGCTATCCTTTAAAGAAACTTCAGAGTAGGTCCCCTTAAGAATACAGAGATGAATTAACAAAATGGAATGCCACATCTTTTTTTGCAGTCGTCTACATGTCAGTGTATATGTAATGTCATGTATGTGGTTTGGCTTGTCTGCAGCTCTGGTCACATGCCGACCCGATGAGTTCCAGTGCGGAGACGGATCCTGCATCCACGGTATCAAACAGTGCAACAAAATACATGACTGCCTGGACAAAAGCGATGAGGCCGGCTGCGTCAACGGTACAGTTTTGCAAGTTTGCGTGTGTTCTTTGCCCCTTGGAATTTTGGTGACACTTCTTCAGCATAGTATAAAGTATCCTAGGGATTAAATTGGTCCCATCCATTAATACAACACCCTTCAACATTAAATGATTGCAAACCTGTCTGCTGTAGCATAAGCATGTCTGTTCAAAGAGGTTTGTGCCGAAATAGTAATAAGCTTTTATGTGTGAAAATAAATTGGCCAGTCCGTTTGAAAATGGCTTTCATTCAAGATGTGCAGAGTCCACCTAAATGCCTGCCGTCTACTAAATCTCCAGTATAACTGCACCTCTGAGTATTAGAGGAATCAAAAAAAAAACTGCAATCGTCTTCAAAAATAAAATCAATGCAATTAGCCGCTGTCTGTTTTGTGAGAGTCTCTTGTCTTTTTTTCATCATGCTTTAGCCACCAAGTGTGAAGGACCTCTGAAGTTCCTCTGTAGAAATGGGGAATGCATTGATGGCACCAAAGTGTGTGATAGTGTCAAGGATTGTAAGGATCAATCAGACGAACCGAAGAAGGAGTGCAGTAAGAAAACTTTTTGTGGCAATTTATTGGCAGACTAGGGTCTTGTATGAAATTGTTATTAATCTATCATTTCCCTTTTAGGGGAAAGTTATGATTAGAGTTTGGGTTATGTATAGGGTTTTGGGACTGTGGTTTTTTGACAAAAATATTGTTTTAGGTTCAACAAAAGATATTTCAGATCCAGCAGCGGTTTTTATGTAGCAAAATCACATTTTTGTTTGTTTGGAACCCCAACCCCAAATATTAAACCTTGCCATGTAACTCATCCTATAGTCTCTTCTTTGAACATGATTGATAACCTCAAATTGCAGTTCCTTTTTTATCACCCTTTTGTGGATTATACTTCAATTAGAAAAATTTAGTTTAATACTTTAGTATTGGGTTGTTGCCTGTTAGCTTGCATATTGACTGTTTATTGGTACTTATAAAGCACATATTAATGCCCTATTCTGTATGAACATATTATACATCCTACCCCCTACCTACACATAAACACCACCACAACTACCTTAAATAAGCAGTAAACTATATAAACAAAGCAATAAATTAGGCGTTTGAGGCAAAATTTATAGTTACTGGTAAATATGTGATGACTATACTAGAGATTTAACCTTTAGTTTAGTTTAAACATTTTCAAATCTATAACCAAAGAGGTTACCTAAGATGCTGGTTTATTAAAAGGCCACTGCAGCAAAGTTAAGAGTGCATTATGATTTATACAGCTGCTCTAAGATAAAATAGAAAACAGGATTATTTTATACATTCTTACAGTCATATATCTAAGCACTATCTGGGGCAGAGCTTGCTCTGATTATAAAGAAAAGCTTCTTGTAGTCTCAGAGTGTTCATTAGCATCAAAGAGAAATAAAGACTTAGAGGGTGTGCTGGAGGCCTGTACGTGTGTGCGCATGTGTACCTGCACATCTCAAACCTTATCCTTCTCCCTCAAATGCCAAGTTCACCCACGTGCAGCAGTAATCACAGTCTCCAGAGAAAGTGCTCCTAACACCATCTTAATGCACTCTGTGTCTTCCTCTTTAATCCAGAAGGCTCGTCACTCATTTGACATATGGCTGGCTCCAAGCAACCTGGCCCTGCCCCAAATTGTTCTTTTTCCTGGTTATTGTCAGAATGCCAACACCTACCAATGAACGCAGAACACCTGGTCCTCAAATGCTGGTGTGTCAGATGGTGGGAGGGGAAGAGTGGAGAAAGCACATTGCTGCTTGTTTGTGGCTCTGTATGACACACTGTATGACACCTTATTATTTAACACAAGCAGAGGAAAATTACTTGTAAAACAAAGGTAACGGTAAGTCAGACTCAAGACACAGAAGTTAGTCAAACTAAACAGGCATATGTATTGAACAGATGAATGAATAGAACTGGAAGCGGGTGAGTACTGGCAAATATTAAGTCCTTTAACAAACAGATGAAGATACTGATAGATGTGATCTCTTTTACCAGGTTTGGATGACCGTGGAGTGACTGATGAAATTGTAGGAGCTGGTTTCAGATGCTGGATGCGGGTAAGTAGACTGAACACAGACACAGGAGCACACAGGGGAGACAAAGGAGATTGGGGTAAGTAGCTTAGCATTAGTATGATTAGTATCTTTTTCCAAATTAGAGACCAGCCAATGTGTGAGCTGTGTGCTCTTATAGTGTTTTGCTGGTGATTAACAGGATGACGATCAGGTGTGTATGGTTAGAACTCGGGTGACTGTGAGCATTGATTGGTGGAACAGCCTGGTGTTTCTGTGACAGAATCCCCCTCTACACAGCCCACTCCTGAGGGCCAAATACCCCGACGTCATAATGGCCGGCCTCGACCTCGTGAACCTGGAGCTTGGGGATTAGTGGCATGGACTTTACATTTACATTTATGCATTTGGCAGACGCTTTTATCCAAAGTGACTTACATTGCATTATACTATACGTTGTTTCTAAGTATGTGCAATTCTTGAGATCGTACCCATGACCTTGGTAACCTTGGTGATGTTGATGACGTCGTACTGCATGCTGGAAATGTTGGTGTGCTGAGTCCCAGACCCTCTCGATCTCCTGGAAACAATGCATGACTGATAGAACATCTGAGGGCTTCCCTGACCAGGGGAACAAGGGAGGCTGATCCAAGTATGCACTGGAGTGAGATTCATGGTAGGCTGAAGGAGAAAGTTCTGTGTGTACTCGGCCCAGGCAATGAAGCGGTTCCAGAAGTTCTGGTGGTTATGGCAGAAGGTACGGCGATATCAACCTATCTCCTGGATCTTCCTCTCGGTTTGTCTGTTGCTCTGTGGGTGGTATCCAGAAGATAGGCTCACGGTCAGAGAAGAATGACCTGCATACCTGTGATAGGCCGTGAGATAGGCTCATCTGAGACATTGGCGGCTGCAATGTCCTCGTCCAGGGACCATTGAATTGGGCTAAAATTCTTACTAGAGGGAAATATGGGTTTGGGATTTTCTGACAGATCATCTGGAGCATGGAATCTTGAGAGAGCATCAGCCTTGGTGTTCTTAGTCCATGGATGATAGGAGATGGTAAACTGGAATCGTATGAAGAAAAGGGCCCACCTGGCTTGCCTGGGGTAAGCCTTTTAGCTTCCCGGAGATATTCAAGATTCTGATGGTCAGTATATACCACAAACGGATGGTGGATCCCCTCCAGCCAGTGCCTCCATTCCTCAAGGGTGAGCTTGATGGCGAGCAGTTCTCTATTCCCGAAATTGTAGTTTTGCTCCGCCAAGGATAGCTTCTTTGAGAAGAAGGCACATGGATGGAGTAGAGGAGGATTCCCCTGCTGCTGCGACAGGACGGCACCAACTTTAGATGTTGGAGGATCAGCCTTGACTACAAAGGGCTTTTGTGGGTCAGGATGGACCAGGAGTGGAGCACACATGAAAGCTTTCTGGATGATTTTCATGCCAGTGGTAGCTTCGGGGGTCCAGTACAGAGACTTGGGCTTGCCTTTCAAGAGGTTGGTAAGTGGAGCTGTGATGGAACTGTAGTTATGAATGAAGCGTCGTAGAAGTTCGAGAAACAATGGAATCGTTAAAGATCTTTGACGGTAGTGGGACATGGCCAAGACCGGATTGCTTCCACCTTCTCATTATCCATCTTGATACTTTGGGCACTGATCTGATATCTCAGAACTAGACTGAAGGCTGGTGGAATGTGCATTTCTCAGTTTGTAGGTAAAGCTGGTGTTCGCAGAGCCATTAGAGAACCTTAGAGACATGTTGGCGATGTTCTGCCTCGTTCTGGGAATACACCAGGATGTCACTGATGTACACCAGCACAAAGCGGTGCAGGTACTCCCGGAACATCTCCTTCATGTACCTCTGGAACACGGAGGGGGCATTTACCAGTCCATTTGGCATGACCAGGTACACATAGTGGCCAGCTGGTGTCATGAAAGCGGTATTTTACTCGTCCCCCTCACATATACAGATGAGGTTCTACGCACTCCTGAGGTCCAGCTTAGTGAAGATCCTGGCTCCGTAAGGCTGTTCCAGTGTGGATGGGACGAGGGGAAGTGGATATCTGTATCAGTTGGTGATCATACTTAGTGCCTGGCAGTCAATGCATGGCCTCAAGCCTTTTTGACCACAAAGAAAAAGCTGGAAGCAGCAGGGGAAGTGGAGGGACGGATGTATATTTCTGTTTGAGGATGAATAATGAGTACATTTTACCTCTGGGCACTGGTTCATCGGGTAAGAGGTCAATTGCGCAATCCCATGGTCCATGAGGTGGCAACTTGGATGCTCGTTTTCGACCGAAAACCTCACTGAAGGAGGCAAATTATTCAGGGATGTCGATGGATTGATTTTCCAGGGGGCTTTTAATAAACGTGGAGTTGACTGGAATCACAGGAGTAGGTGCGACGGGTTTTGGGAGGTTGGGAAAGCAGTCCTTGCCCCACTTCAGGACTTCCCCAGTGGACCACGAGATGGAGGAATCATGGGAGATGAGCCATGGGTGCCCTAGGACAATCCCAGTGGTGGATTCCTCCAGAACCAGTAGACAGATCTCCTCAGTGTGAAGCTGTCCAACTTGTAACTGGATGTGACCTACACAGTATCTGTACTTTGTACGGGATATCATTGAGTTTTTTCTTAAGTTTTAGTTTCTTTAGTTGATGACATACGTTGGTGGAGATGAAGTTGCCAGCTGATCCAGCTGAGTTGAGGAGGACATTGACTGTAACACAGTGGAGAGAAGTAGTGAGTTGTTCAACAGTGGTAAGTGGATGTACATTGACTGGGGAGGAGGAAACCACACTCACCATTAGTCGTGGAGGACGGATGGGACATGTTCGTAATACATGTCCTTTCTGACCACAATACAGGCAAAATCTCTGGATCAGCCGGCGTTGACGTTGCATTGGGTACTTGTTGTGGTTCTGGAGGGCTGGGAAGCTCTAGTTGGCAGGATGAGAATGACGGATTTTGGCATTGACTTTCCTCCACACAACCTTGTAACCAATATGCCACTCAGATGGAGAGTTGGATGAAGCTCTCAAGCCCAATGGTGTCATCGTAGGCGGAGAGATGCAACTGCAGAGAGAGCTCCAGTCCTTGTCAATAGGTGGTTAACAGGGAGTGCTTGTTCCAACCACTAGAGGCTAGATAGAGTGGAGAGCATAATCTTGTATGGAAGTCTTGCCTTGTTTTAGATGGTACAGTTGCTCACCGATTGAAGCATCTCCTACGAGTCATACGACCTCACGGAAGTGAACAATGAAGGTGTTTAAGGATTTAGTGATTAACGGGATGACGGTCCGGTGTGCATGGTTAGAACTCGGGTGACTGTGAGCGTTGATTGGTGGAAGAGCCTGGTGTTTCCGTGACATCATACATGTAACGTTGCATTGTGAAAATGTATGTGAGCATGTTTTCATGCATGATGTACCCTAAGATTAGTTCTCTTGTTTCATGAAAGAGAACCCATTGAGTAAACCATGAAAGGTCTTAAACCTAACAAGCACAAAAGTCACACAACTCTAGTTCTGATTTCCTTGGGCCTTTAAAGAAAAGGGAAAGGTCATGTTTAAAACATTAATAAATGAACATCAAGGGTGTAAAGCTGTGTAAAAAATGTGTCTGTGTTTTTAAAACCTATTTTTGGAAATGGAAATGAGGACCAAAGCCAGTAATTATGTTGGTTGAATTCTCTAATATACATCCTCTTTTACCAGGCACGTGCAGGGGGGGGCGGAGGGTGCTTGAGCACCTGCCCTTTTGGCCCCTAGTGATCAAAGTGCCCTTTTGTTAAGATCATTTATTGTAATAATATAAAAATAAAAAATGTATAAAAATAACGAATTAGCGACAGCCTGCCCAATTAAACTATTAGTAAAATTAATTAATAATGTTTTAGCTGTAAATAGAATGACCCTCATGATGACCTTTCACGTGATGACCCCACCCGAAAGTTCAGGACAATCCGATCACGTTTATAACGCCAAGGATAGACATTGTTCGTGGCTGCTGTTAAGTGGTGTTTTTACCAGATTTAACGTTGTTATTATTATAAGAATGACGTGAAGAAAAGAGATTATGCACAAGTATTTATACTTTTTTTATAGTTTGTGCATGTGTAGTCTGCTCTGAAATAGCTGCCGATAATGTTCATGTCGTCATGTAAACAAAAGTGCATTTTCACTTCGTGAATCGTTCTTGCATTTTGGGGGAGAAAAGGACGTCATGGGCATCTTGGGTCTGGTCTTTTTTTTGTTTATGTAATGTGTCTGAGTATTCGGATTATTATTACTACTACATGTTTTATTTAAACAATGCAGAGTGCCTTCACAATTATCACAGCACTTCTAAAACGTTTGTAAGAATGCTTATTCAGATTTTTTTAACCGCCTAATTATCTTATCAATACTACTTTAATGTCATTGTGATTTAAAAAATATATAAATTCAGAGCAAGATTGGAATATATTTATATTTTTAGTATGACATCTAGATCTAGAAATCTAGAAATAAATGCCAATGTTGATATAAAATAAATAATATATGTGTTTATAATATTACTAATTCTATTGTTTGAGTCTTGAACTAAACATAAATGCAATTAAAACTTCGAATAATGCATTATTTGTCTTATTAATGACATTGTTACTTGTTACGTAAGTAACTGAATGCCTACAATGAGGTGATGGACCCGAGGGGCTCTTTAATGCCTTTAATGCCCTTTTTATACTTTGAGCACCTGCCCCTTTAAAGGTCTCTGCACGGCCCTGTCTTTTACATAGACATTCATAAATTTCATATTGAATACTAGGCTTCATTTAAAACATTGGTCTCTAATCCTTCTTTTCCTCTGTCTCATAGGTTTAAATGAATGTTTGCTTAACAATGGTGGTTGCTCACACATTTGTGTGGACCGGCCGATTGGAAATGAGTGCCAGTGTCCCGCTGGCTACAAGCTGCTGGACAAGAGGACGTGTGGAGGTCAGGACTGACTTTAGTTTACTTCTAATGTAGTAGATCAAATGATTTGGTATGTTTACATTACAAAGAGTAGAAGTAAAGGAGTGACTGCTGAATTTGATTATCGGCAAGAAACTGTAACATGCCTTTTATAGACTACAGATGTCCTAAAAAATCACTTTTTATACATTTCAGAACCATAGCACATGGAAAAATAGAAATGCAATGTTTGGTTTCTACAATGTCAATCAGTGTCAAAAGTGTAAAACTTTTTTTAAAAAAGTCACAAGTGTAAACTAAATAAACACTAAATATTTAGTAAATTATTGTTTTAAAGATGACTAATAGGTTGTGGGTTGGTACTTTGGAACTTTGGAAAATGTAGTGCATGCTGAAAAAACAACTTACACATTAATATATCTCTATGTTGGTAAAGCTTGTTTGTGCTGGTTAATTGTTGTTTGTTACTGGTGGCATGTTGTACACCATCAACAGAAGCTTGTTGAACAGCAAACGTTTGCTGGATAGGATAGTTAGGAAGCTTGGTAGGGACACAAATTCCAGGATCTAGAGAGGGTGACTAGCATGAGAAACAACATATACTGGTGACCAAGACCATCTTCATCTCTACTGTTAGTGGAATCCAGTTACATATGTCCACACTGCTGAACATGACTAAGCAGTTAATAGCAGGTACCCATCCAATTCGATGTCATTTATCTGACACCAGACATCTGACAGTGGTTAGGCACGTGGATAGGCATGTCTGCAGTCATGTGTGTTGGTTTGTTCCACAGACATTGATGAGTGTGAGAACCCCGATGCCTGCAGTCAGATCTGCATTAACCTTAAGGGAGATTTCAAGTGTGAATGTCATCCAGGTTATGAGATGGACTCTGTGAGCAAGACTTGCAAAGCAAAGGGTAAGACAATTTTGCTACGTTTGTACTGATAATGAGATGGGCACAAAATGGATGATTATGGAGATGGCACAAAACCAAGGTAAAAGGGGAAAAGTGGCAAGGCAATTAGAGCACAACATAGGCCTGATTTGAATCCACATTTACACCACAGTTTAAAGTACTTGGAGCAATTCTAGATTCTTAAAATAGTAGTTCGCTGAGCTATCTGAGCTATGATGAATTACATACAAGCATACTGTAATAGTGTTGTCACAATACTGGAATTTCTAACTTCGATAGGATACCTTGAAAAATATCGATATTCAGTACCATTTTCAATACCACGGGGAAAAAACTTTAACGTTTAACGTTAAGGGTGTAAAATTTTAGTTTTTTTCTTTAATTTAAAGATAAATATATCACAAGTCTGGAACATAATGAACAAAAATATCTTGAGGTAGTACACTTGTTTTAGAGGCTCTCAGATTGTCATACAGTCAAAACCCAATAAGTTAATGGTAATAGATATGTGTTAATATTATGAATCAAAGTTTAATAAATACAGTAACAAATGTATTGCTTATTGTGCATGTTGGTTAATACATTAACATTTATATGATGAATAGATTTTTTATTTGGATTCACATATATTCATTGATTAATGCACATAAATAGAGTGCTATAGTAAACACGGATGCGCACCTTACTGGAACGACATGAGGACTCATATCAGCAACAATACTTGGCCATCTAGGTTAATATTTCAGTAATGTTAAAATGAGAGCAGTTACCAACCTCTCAAATTCTTTATGTAATCCGGGTGCTTCGCTAAATTAGTGGTGTTAGCACCTTTTGTTAGCATTGCTTTGTAACAGCGCTTGCATATTGGCGTGCTTGTCTCTTTTGCCTTTCCGTGTTCATTTGCCTCAAATCCAGAATAGTTGCAGACAGAGTTAATAGTTGCAAATGAGACAAGACAGGCACTGCGGTCACATGTGCTGTGTGTCCACTCGCTGTTGCAGACAAGGGAGAGAGTGAAAGCGCCTAAGCTAGGCTGCTGTCAGTGTATCGATACTTTGGTAAATGAGTATTGGTATCGTTTCATATATTTCAGTATCGATATTTATCGAAATGTAGTTCTGATGTAATATATATCTAGTTCTGAACTAAAATAAAAACTAATATAACTTGTTCTGATTTGTTTGACAATACTTAATATACTGTAATATAACACTAGTTCTGATTTATTCCAGACTTTTTGACACTGTTACATGAATAAAATTCCTTGTGATTTTTAAAAATAGAACATTTAAATACACTTTATTTTACAGGGATACTTGTTACAGTGTAATTATACATTTAAGTGTTGAGTAATATTGATTAACAGCATGTTCTTACTATAAGTTTAGGGTTAGGATTAGGGTTTAGGTTAGTGTTAGTTGCATGCAATTATGCATAATTAAATGTTGTACCTATTGTAAGTACATGTAATATACGTAACATGTTATTTAACAGGTAAAGACACTAAAATAAAGTGTTAGCAAAAAGTTCATTGTAATGTGAAAGTTTGTCCAACCTTGTGCTTTTCATTGTTTGTCTGACCTGCATATCTAAAAAGAGGCCTGTTTAATTCCAGAGTAATAATTTAATTTAATTGCAAAAATGTAAAGTTAGTGTTTCTGTTAATAGGCTTTCATTATAAGTTCATTACTATAAATTCATTAGTGTGTTTATAGAAACTAAGGCAAAATTCAAAATTATGTTTTGTGATAACTTTTACTCCAAGACAACTGTAAGGAAAAACTTGCTGGAGAATACACAGTCAGTCTCACTCATGTTATGTATGTTTGTGTCTATAGGAAAAAGCCCTTACCTGATGTTTACGAACAGGCACGAGATCAGACGCATTGACCTGGTTAAGAGGGACTACACACAGGTGGTTCCTACTCAAAAGAATGCAGTGGCCATTGATATAGACGTGGCTGCCAACCGTATGTTCTGGTGTGATCGTTTTCAACGTAAAATATACAGGTGAGCTCATCTAGACCTTTCAGCTTTGTTGTTATTACGTAAATTTATTTGGAAGCTCTTAAGCTAAGCACTTAAAAGGCATTCATGCCCACTACCATAAAAGTCTGTCTTAATTTGAGTGGTGAACTGCAGCTTATGATATGTTAATTTTAAAATCCAGAGCTACATACAGCTCTAGTTATTTACATATCCCCTTCCTCACATGCTCAGACTGTGAGTCTCCAGAAAACATGCTAATAAATTAAATTAAAGTGAGACGCATTCAAAAGTGATACAGAGGGGCAGAAAATTGCACTTCCAAACCAGTTTAACTGTTTTAGTTAGACGTCAGCAGTCTCCCAGCAAGCAAGCCAACAGGGCGACAGTGGCAAGGAACCAAAACTCAATTGATATATAGATGGAGAAAAAACCTTGGGAGAAGCCAGGTTCGACCAGGAGGGCCAGTTCTCCTCTGGCATGTTAAAGCTGCAATTTGTAACTCTTTTGGATATGAAGAGAGTTTATTGTGATGATTTATAGTTAATTATTGATAGAAAACTGATGGTTCCAACTATATTTGATAATATGTAGGGCACTGAGAAATCGTGCCAACAAAAAGCGGTGAGGCATAATTTTACTAATTGCAGCCATAACATCACACTGCTATGCCTAAGCAGGTAACAAAATAAAGCTAAAAGTCATCATGTATGTAACGATAGGATTACTAAAGAAGTCTGTCAAATCCTGATGATCTGTCTCAGGGTCATTTCATCCAGTTTGAACCGAGTTTGAATCCTGCTGACTACAGGACCTTGGGGAATGAAAGACACAGATTTAGTGTGGAGCCAGAACATCTGTTCTTGTGGGAATGTTCCCGGTTCCGGTTTACCTAATTAATGCAGCCTAATAATCCCTTAGGGGATTTGAGTAATAAATTCATATGACTACATGTAGGGAAGATTAAAGAGGTGGGTCTTTAGTCTAGATTTAAAAAGACAGAGTGTATCTGCCTCCCGGACAACACTGGGAAGACTAGTACAAAGTTTGGGTGCCAAATACGAGAAGGATCTACCACCAGCACTTGTTTTTGAAATTCTGGGTACTAACAGTTGGCCAGAACCTTCAGATCGCAGTGAACGTGAACGACTATAAAAGGAGAGGTGCTCGCTTAAGTATTGAGGAGCTAAACCATTCAGGGCCTTGTAAGTAATAAGCAAGGTTTTAAAATTAATACGGGGCTTGATGGGCAGCCAGTGTAGAGTTGACAAAACTGGGCTTATATGGTCATACTTGTTCGTTCTCGTGAGAACTCTGGCCGCTGCATTCTAAACTATCTGGAGTTTTTGGATTAATCTTGCAGGGCAGCCACCAAGTAGGGCGTTGCAATAATCAAGTCTTGATGTCATGAATGCATAAATTAATTTTTCAGTGTCGAAGCATGTGCTGAAGTTTTGATATATTTTTAAACTGAAAAAACACAGTTTTACAAACATTGAAAATATGGCTTTCAAACGATAAATTGTTTTAAAAATGACACCCAGGTTTTTGGCTAATGAAGCAGGCTTTAGAGAGCATCCATCCAGAATAAGGCAGTGTTCTATGTCGTTCCGTGTGGAGGGTTTTTGTCCAACAAGTAAAGCGTCTGTTTTATCTGAATTTAATAGTAAAAAGTTACTAGTCATCCAGGTTTTGATATCGACTACGCATTTTTTTAGTTTAGTGAATTTATGAGTCTTGTTGGGCCTAGAAGAAATGTATAGCTGAGTATCATCAGCATAACAATGGAAACTAACTCCATGTCTCTTAATAATTGC
>JAZGTJ010007438.1:0-22844 GCA_036877575.1 Botia almorhae
CTTGGTAACAGTCCAAATGGGTCAGACAGCAGAGCAGGAAAGTGGTGCTGCTTGTGAAGGAAGAGGATGTCCACAGAGAAAGATGTCTCATACTAAAGGTCACATGACATTTTTAGAGTCACATGACATCCCCAGGGTCACATGACATCCTCCAGGGTCACATTGCTCAGGAAATGGCTGTAAACGTAATATAGGTTAAAAGCCAATTGTTTTCTGCCTGAATTACAGCAAAGCGGCTGGGATGGGTTTTTAGTTTGTTACCTTTGGAAAACAGCTTCATATGAATTGCTGACAGTAATAACATTCAAACGAACTAATCCCTTAGTTATGGGATAATGCATCATTTGTTAAACGTGTAAGAAAATGAATAGCGACTAATCCCAGCTAAACAATTTTAGGTTATAAGAACAGTTTCCAAACATTCCCATTGTTGTTTTGGAAGTTCTAAGAACGTTACGAATGTTCTTTTTCAATGTGAATTAATGTTACTGCTTGGTTAAAAAAACGTTATTTAAACTTTTAAACTTTTCTGTAATGTTTCTAAAACGTTACGCTAACAAATTAAAAAGTGATGTTTAGACTCTACTATCGTTACTGCAAGAACGTTTTTGTTAACTTTGAGAGATCGTTTGCAGAACATTAGCCAATGTTCTGAGTACGTTCCCTGTTATCTGTGATGCAGTCTGTCTGTCAAGTCTTTTCTGCTGGATTTAAGCACATGTGACCTGAATAAGGTCATCTGATACAGGAACAGAGTGGTTCCTCTCTCAGCATGTTTTAAGTGCATTTAATGCCTCTGTCTCTCTCTCTCTTCCTCGCTCGGCCTGCCCTCTGATCGGGACAGAACGCAGTGCTCTACTGTTTCTGTAAAAACAGGATATGAGAAAAGGAGTCTGGGATTCCAGCACAATGGAGGCTGTGTCTGATTTTCATATCTTCCTGTGACTCGCAGATAAGACTCTGTTTCCCAGATGACTCTTAGCCCAACAGAGTTTTCCAAAAATGAGAAGTTAAAAAACATACAGTGGCCAAAAAGTGTATTTAGACCCTTCAGGCAGTGTTAAAAATATCGAATTATCATTACATTAGACAAGCAAATGTAAGACCACACGGCATTTATTTGGACAAAGGATTGACAGTGTGATTTTCAAGCAAAATGTTTAAATACTAAAACAATGGATAAACTATTCAAAAATAAGACAACAATTATTTTTGCTTTCTTTTTGTCTGTAGTCCTGTTATGTCAACGTGTAAACTCCACACGTCCATTTGTAGAGTTCTCTGGACACGTTTACTTAAAGAAAAACTTAAATATTGATATTTAGTATTATTAGCTTGCTGATGCCACGGTTTGTGATAATTCCAGTGCAGTGACGCTCATGGTTGTTCAGTGGCCTGATTTGCTTGGGGTCATCTGTCATGCTACAAGAATAGCCATTCCAATTGAAATTGTTTGCCACCTTTATTCTGAAACTCTGTACCTTCATCTTTCTGTCCAGAGCGATGCAAACCAACAGAAAAGTTGTGTGCTGGGGGGACAGGATGTCCTAGAGGCTCATGTAGGACAAATCCACTTTTAATGAGGAAAAACAAGGTTAGGATAACGTCACTAGCGAAATGAATGCGTGTGGCTAAATAAAGACAGAAGACTGGAAACATCAGCAAAACATCTTCATCACACACACAATTTCAGAGAAGATAAACTGAAAAGTAACACAGCGTAAGTCAATTTGAAGGAGGTCTATTATGCGTTTTCACTTTTCTATCATCAGTTAATGTGTGATGTTGTTGTCTAAGCTTATATCAATATACAATAATAGCTGCAGTTACGCTCAACGCTCAAGTTCCCTGGAAAAGAAGATTTTTATGTCGGAAATCACTTCTTAAGGACCACAATAAACAGCTGAAAAGAACTACAGTTCTCTTCTTCCTCGGTTTGTGATGTCATGATACCTAGAATTTGAATAAACCACACCCGTCCCTGTCAGCTCTGTGACATTTACATACAATGCGCACTAGGCGGTTAGCAAATTAGCAAACACGATGGGCCAGCAAACCAATCTGAGCCCTAATTCTGAATGTGTCTGTAATTCTGTAGGAGGGGCTACGTAAAACCAGGAACTCAACAGCCTGTTTTTATGAGAATGGAAACAGAGATGCAGAATAAAGGTAAAATAAAAAAAAGTTTTTTTTTCATAAAACAAAGCGTGAATGCCAGTTGAAGTGCATCCCAAAAACATAATCAAGACTTTAAAAAAACGCATAATAGGAGCCCTTTAAACTAGCTACTGTTCCAAAGAACTAAACTGCTAGTGTTTAAAAACTAGTTATACATAAACACTCCAGACTTGAGTGGTCTTGTGTATCTGCTGTTGTGTGCAGAACCTGACATATCCTTGATGGGTTTCTGCCAAAATGTGATGTACTGTAGTTTATGCAAACGTTTAGACCTGCATACTGCATGAGCTCATTGAATTTTGAAGTTACACAATGTGTTGCACAATGAATCGCACCAGGAGAACAGTTGAAGCCTCACAAATTCCTTTTCACTTATCTAAGGGTCCACCTGTCTTCTGTTCTCCTGAAATGACATGAAGATATGAGATGCGTCATAACAGAAGATCTGCAGTTCTGCTACGTGCAGGATTTCACGCATAGATTGTGTGAAACAGGCTGATGGATGCATTGCTGTAGATGTTTCAGATGCACACGTGCAACTGTAACATGTCGATGCAAATCAAAGAACATGTTGTTCATGTTACTGCAGCTCCGTGTAGAAGATCTTCTGATATCAGAGCAGACTCCACCAAGCAGGTTTAGTTTCTGATGAGGACGGTTCATCCAAAAATGAAAGTTCTTCCATCATTTATTCACACTCATGTCATTTCAAACCTGTATGACTTTCATCTTCTGAGGAACACAAACAGAGGTTATTCTGAAGTCTGTTGGTAACCAAACCACTGTGGCACACATTGACTTCCATTGTATGGACACAAAACCACTTACACATTATCCAGAGTGTCATTTTTGGGTGAACTGTCCCTTTAATTCAAGCAGAACCGAAGCAGATGGAAGTCAGAACTGGATATTCTAGATTAAACGGATAGAAAGTTAAACCCCAAATTTTATCCTTATCCTACACAGAACTCTTCTTCTATGGCATCTGTACTGTGTCCTGCACTCATGAATGCTTTCTGAACCAGCACAAAGTCTTGGAGTTCACTCGCGGTGAAATCAAGCAGGTGGCACGGCAGCGAGCCAGGCGGTGATTTCATCAAACAGATAGAGTGGCAGAAGCAGTCAGGCACAGCGGTTTGCCTTTATGTTTGGGTGTACTCATCTCACACATCTGGGTTCGAGTATTTGTGTGTGTGTGTGTGTGGATGACTCTGATCTGTTAGAGAACCTTAAAGTTAAAATGTTGCATTATTCTGAAAAAAAAACACAACTTATTAGTGGACTTTTAATTGGAAATATGTTCAGTTCTGTTTTGAAGGATATTGCAGGACACTTTCAGGCAGTAATGCAGTCCGGCTGTCAGAACAGTTTACTGGAACGCAGTGTTTTAAATAACACTGAGATAAATTTCCTAATGAATTAAACTAAAAGAAAAAGACAAAAGTTCATGAGGTCATAAATGTTGTTATAAATGTCAGCCGGTCTGCTGCTCCAGGAGGAATTAATCCACCTGCATAGACAGGCAGTCCGTCTCTTGTAATTAAATTCAATCACATGACATTGTAATTTTTGCCCTCCACGTAACATCCTCCATCACAATTTCCAAATCAACGACACTGTACTTCTATTTGTGTGTTTTTAAGGGGGCGGAGCTAATACAGGCATGTGTCCAATAGGTTTGAGAACTCTGATGTCATAAGCAATCCATCGTTCTCGTGATGACGCCTTTCCCCGCTCTCTTCATCCGGCCCTCATTTTTCCTGCCGTTCCGGGTAAAGATAAAAAGGGGAATGTTACGAAACGCAGCTGCAGGCAGCTTTTGCGCCCCTGTGCAGAAAAGCGACTGTGCTGCACAGTCTCAGCACAGAGTAATCTGGACAGGACACCTTACATTACACACACACACCTTATCTGCTTAAAGCTCTGCATGCAAGTGTACTAAACCATGACACCTGTCACCTGCCGCACGGTCTGCCTGATAGTGTTACCATGGTTACAGTATGCTGAGTCACATGGGCTGAGTCACGCCATGACTTGGCTAAGGGAAGCTAATCTGTCTCGAATTTACTTAATAGCATATATTTACACACTCTTACACGCGCGCGCACACACACACACACACACACATACACACACACACACACACACACACCTGCAGTGAGGAGTGCTGTTTTGTTGTCTACAAGGGCCTTGTGTAGGGCAGCAGAGTGTTACAAGGACATTGTAGTGTTCCTGTAGCTCAGTTGGTAGAGCATTGCGCTAGCAACGCAAAGGTCACGGTTTCGATTCCTGGGGGCACATGCGCTGACAAAGTGTATAACTTGAATGAACTGTCGCTTTGGATAAAAGCGTCTGCCAAATGCGTAAATGTAGCTTCAGCAGAGTTGCTGTTTAATAAGCGTAAATTAAGACACGATTTAAAGGCACGCTAGGCAAATATTTTTCAGATTGTTTTGTTATGCTGGTTGAAAGTCTCTGTTTATCCAGTCATTACATTCAGTCTGAACACGTGCCTGTCAAACTGTATTGGCATACCGCCTTGCACTTGGAGAGCTCTCTGAATGAAGAGCTAGCTTTCTATTGCTTGCCTCTTCGAAATTGCTTAGCCTACCTTTAAATTGAAAGGTAGTCTCACTGGTTTATTTCATAGCTGAAATAGCCCATTGTTGAATGGAAAAAATACAACAAAGTGCTTTATAAGCAAAAATGTGAGCGTTTCATACCTAGAATGCCAAGCACAACAGATTTCTATTGTGAGTGCATAGTTGTGCATGTGTTTATTTTAACTGAGGGATGAGTTTATTTTTTGTGGTAATCAACAGCATGATACAGATGCTATAAATAGATCTTCACTTGTCTCGAACCCGGAACATTCCGTTGAAACGTGTAAACCGAGCAGCATTTTGTTTGTTTGTTTGTGGACAAATCAACATCTGAGGCATTTTTGGGATCTAGACCAGTAAAAATATCCAGACAGTCTAATCCAGAAAGTAAAAACCCTTCTGTCAGTCTCCTTCATTCGGTGTCCCGTTTATTTTAGGCGCTGGTTTACATTTTCTTTTATCTTCATGCTTGCTTCTTAAATATCTCCCCTCCCCCCATCTGTGTAGCTTTCCTCAGGCTGTTTCTGTTTCTTGCAGTGTCGGTTTACTCTTTGTCCTGATTTATCAGCAGAGAGAAGAAAGAGTCTCATCTAGTGTGTGAGACAGGTGTAGTTCTCTTCGTTTCTCAGACAGACTGCAGTGCTGACAGACAGATATTGACGTATAGACAGTCTGCAATTACCGCAAACTTTAAGAGAACTTTTGAAGAACAATAGCCAGCGTTCTTAGAACGTTCCTTGTTAGGGACTATACTGCGGTCTACTTAGAACACACACAGGCAGGGAGAGAGAACTCATCCCCACCTCACTTCTTCTAGTGAGATTTCAGCGAGTCTCCAGCGTTTATACTGAAGTAGCAGGTGCCTCTGATGTTTGTGTTTAGTCCATGTGCGGCTGGCACCGAGGATTCTGGGATAGATCATGTTTGGGCACGGCCAGCATTGAAGCTCTTCCCTGCTAAGAGAATCAGTGTATTTGTTTCAGCTATTTTGTGCTTTTTTTATTTGTTCTTTCTTGTTCTTTTTGCCCGTGGCTAAAAGTACAGCAAACACACTTCTCATTGTCATCTTTAGGAACAAGAACAGGCTCCTCTCTTTACTGCCGGGCAAACACAGAGTCCAGTACACAGAGACCTTTTTTTCCTTTGTTTTCTACTTTTCCTCCCTCCCTCAATCTCTCCGCCTCTCTCTACATCTCTGTCGGCTTTGCTGGTGTAAAGCTTTTTCAGTCTGCAAGACACGCACCAAGATCTCTTTGGCTTGCTGGTATTTTTGCGCCGTCAGAGTGGTTTGGTCTGCTCTCATTTTAAAGGAGAGATAACAAATACACACACACACACACACACAGCGTGTGTCTTATCCATTCTTGTAGAACTGCAAAGAGTAGGAAACAGGTTTTTCTTCCTCTCTGTATACTGAAAGAGCGGATGGGAGAGAGTGAGTGGGCGAGAAAGAGAGAGAGTCAGCGCGTGTGGTGATTTAGCCACAGGACAGCGCAGCAGGAACTTGCTCACACACTCGAGTTACAGACTGCAGACACGCTCCTGCTCTCCCGCGCGTGCTGTTTTCCCTCTGCTGTCACTGAATGGAGATCTGAGTGTAGCACGCTGCTGCAGATCTGGCCGAGAGAGAAACAGTGCAGCCGGCAAGCATGCATCTATCTGTGGACCTCTGTCAGGACGTGGTGCTGAAGATGCTGCCATACTTTGTGGAGAATGCGTTCGTCACCCAGAGTCAGATCTACCACATGTGAGTGATGGAACACATTGTGATGCATCGTGAGTTATAGCTGTAACCCAGCTAACAGGGAACGTTCCCAGAACATTCTCTAAAAGTTCTCTCAAAGTTATCAAAAACATTCCTGCAGCAATGTTAGTAGAGTGTTTCTTTAACATTTCCTGAACGTTCCTGAAACTTTCAAAATAACCTTTTTAACGTTTTTGTTACTTCATGGAAACGTTCTTACAACCTGAAATGGTTATTATTGCTGAGTTTCAGTTTGTATGACGAAGTATTCATGCTGACCTGCACTTTGTTTTTGGTTTAAACTGTCGCTTTCAGATGAGTATTGTTTAGAGATTTACTGGGGTCCACAATTTGACATTTAATATGACATTTAAAATCTGAGATTGAACAATAATTTAAACCTGGAAATGGGAATGTGAGTGTTCAAATAATCACTTAATCAAATGAGCAAATCTGTGACATCAGCAACATTACCTGTTTTCTTTAGAAGTCAGAATCTCTTGATTTATGAAGCACACAAGATGGCATATCAGAGTTTAAACAAACTTGTGGTTTCTGGAACGTACTGACATTTTCTATGTTTTCATTCTACTAAATTATGATGGTACAATTTCTTTTAAAGATCTATGCAGAATAATAGCATTCTAATCCCACTATATACAGTCTGTAGGTCTGCTTGCTTTGTATACTGGTCACAATCTGTAGATTTGCTTTGATCAATCAAATCTCTGACCACATCAGACAACTTGTTTTGCTCTTATGTAATATTACCAGCGTTACCTGAGAGGCAGTGGGGAGGTTTGCATATCTGAAAGAAGGGCATGTGGTTGACTGGATTACTCCACTGATGTCTGTTGGAGGCACAAACTGGGTGTGTTATATAAGAGTAGATGGACCATTTTGTTTCAGAGTGTACAGATTGTTGTTTCTTAGATATTATCTGAGACACTGTGGGTCCAGATAAACCATGTCATACAGAGCCATGTGTTAAACCTAAATGTCTGTGATGCTGTGCTTTCCTGTAATGTATTTTTGTCGAGAGTATTAAGATGTATGTGTGTGTGTGTTTGGTAGAAACTGAGTGAAATCAAGCTTGACAACTCAGCTAACAATTTTAACGTTCGTAAGAACATTTCTGTAATGTTTCCATTCAGTCATAAAAAAGTTTAAAAAATGTTTTTTAAAGTTTTTAACTGTTTTTAAACATTTTGGCATTACTGTTTGGTTACGTTATTTGAACGTTTTTAATTCTATGTTTTTAAAATAATTCACTAACAAATTCAGAATAACATTTTTGATGTATATGAAATATAATGTTAAAAAAGTTGTACATTACTGCAAGAATGTTTTTGAATCTTTGAGAGAACTTTGAGAGAACGTTAGCCAATGTTTTGAATACATTCCCTGTTGCTGGGATGACAGGTTCACTCGGGGCCAAATCTAAAACACATGAGTGAAACGTGGACAAAGAAGTTTCTCCTCACATGATAATTACACCCTTGCAGATGATGAGAGTGTTTGTCTCAGGGCTCGTGCGTCGTCATTTCCAGCTGTCTGTTTCACTTTTGTGACTCAATCCATCAAGGCAGCAGTGCTGAGCTGCTTCCAGCCTTCGCATAAATCGCTTAGAGGGGAGGAGAGAGAGAAAACAGCAGGAGAGGAGAAACAAAAGAGAAGAGGAGGCAAACAAAAGACTCTGTGATCCGCTGACAGCCTCAGGGTCTTTGAAGGGAGGGTGAGAAAGCTGAAGAGGGGAACAAAAGATAGGGAGGTGAAGGAAGTCTGAGAGAAAGAAATGGAGGGGTGGAAGCTGAAGACACAAAGCAAATTTTGTTGCTGGTTGCTCATCATGTGATGTCGGAGGGACACGTTGCCCCTCCAAATGCTGGAAGTCCAGTCAGGACAGGAAGAGCGATGAGTCAGCACAGGGTCACAGCCACAGCAGGGCGAGAAAACAATTCCAGAATATTTTGCCTGCCTAAACCCCCAATGGTTTCTAAGTAGTTGCTCCCAAATATACTGTACGATGCTTTCTGAAAGTGCTTCTCAGTTTTAAAGGGATATTTCACTTAAAAATTCTTTCAGCATTTACTCACCCTTATGTTTTTCCAAACCTTTATGTCTTTCTTGCTTCCGAGAAACACAAAAGATATTCTGAAGTACGTTGGTAACCAAACAACAGTGGCATCCACTGACTTGTGCATGAACACAAAACCACCGAGACATTTCTCAAAATATCTTATGTGTTCCACAGAAGCAAAAACATTCATACAGGTTTGGGATGACATGAGGATGGAATCAAGAATGATGGAAGAATTTTCAGTTTTGGGTGAACTGTCCCTTTAAGCCATTGCTCTCCTTTACTTTATTGCACATTTTCCTGTGATAAATCTGTGATTTGTTTTTTGTGTGTATATAATACACACAGATTCCAGGGCAGGTGGAGGCCGTGTATGCATGTACACATACACCCACGATTCCTTCAGCTGTCAACCTCCAACAAAATCACTGTCATCAGTATGATAATAGTGGAGTGTTTTTATGACAGCTCAGTGGGCGGAGCTCAACGGCTGTGCCTGCATGTGATTTCTTTTCAAGCAGTGACTTAACTAGTTTTTTTCTAGGTTGTAAGAACGTTACCCTAACTTCAAAAAATGTTCCACTTACATTATTGCAAGAACATTTCTTGATAACTTTTAGAGAATGTTAGCAAACATTCTGAGAATAATAGTGAGTCTGAGGCGGTTCCCGGTTCGAATGCGGTGGTTTAATACCAGGTCAGGCTAATTGCCCCACCTGAGAGCACACACCTGACGCAACTGTCATGAGCATTTGGGTCAGTGTTGGTGAGATGGGTTGTACAACATGCAAATTACAAGCCCACAGGATTACAGGCTTATGCAGCAATAGCCAATCAAAAGCAGAATGGGCGGAGCTTAGCACTGATTTAGCAGTATGATGTCAATATATAAGTTATGATTTGATAATATTGCCATTATTTGAAGTGTATAAGCTACAGTATGTTTTGCCTCACAGATTAAAAACGTATATAATATTATTATTATAATATAAAATACAGCAGTAATCTGAAATATTGACTCTGCACACCCGTATTTAGGAGATTATTTGCTTTCGTGTGAGTTCGAATCTTAGTTTGAAAGAGTGTAGTTCATTTGATTGTCGTTGTTTCTCACATTTTCTGTCCCCTGTTGTCTTTCTTTTGCAGTCTGAGCGAGAGTTTCTTCATGGTGAAGGGGGCTGCTCTGTTCCTGCAGCAGGGAAGTTGTCCGCAGGGTCAGAGAGGTCATGCACACCACAGACATGCAGGTGAGGTCATGCAGGAAATGTGATGTTCTCCTCACATCACAGCCAAAGATGCATCTTTTTTAAGATGCATCCACAGAAATGCATCTTAAGCGTGTCTCTTGTGATCACTTCTGTAAGAATTTAGAGAGATTTGTGTGGCTGCTCTCAATGTTGCTGTGTTACTGCGTATGGATGAAGCACAGCATGAAAAGCTCAGAAAGTTAACAGATGACCTTATTTTCAGCAAAAAATCTTTATTGTTCATTGTTCTTTTTAGCCAGTCTCCCATATTAGCTTGTATCAATAGCTGTAAACTATAGTATTGTGGAGGAAATTATGGTTGCCATAGTAGATTTTGAAAGGGTTACAGCCTGGCGTCTGTGCAGAAATTCAGCAGCAGATGCTGTGAGGCTGATGGACAGACCTCAAAGTGCTGGATCAAAGCGTCCCAGACGAGCGTGCGTGTGTGTGTGCGCATGTGTGCATGTGAGGATTAGCTAGATTAGCAGTTTAGCTCAGCCCATTGCTACTGTGAGAACAGTTCTGTTCACCTTACACACAGGTCACATAGTGTGTGAGAGCGAATCCCTCTGATTCATGTGATGAGATTCCCATCGCTGTCTGCCTCATGTGCTAAAATACACAAGTAGTGTAGTCACCAGTGGTCTACTCAGCCCATTTAGGAAAACTATAAAAATTTGCATTTATTTTGACGTATATTTAAAGAATAGTTGAGACACAAGGGACGTATAGACAGAGAGAAGAGGAATAAGATCGGATCTGAACCTGACAATTTCGATATAGACATGCGCTGTACCTACCACATAGTACTCCTGACCCATCAGCTGTTTGATTAAACTCTGCTTACATTATACAGTTGTCTCTTGCCTTAATGCCAATTAGAAGTTTGATTGAATTTGAATTTTAAAACGTGTCTTGATGCAACAGCCCAGTCACGAATGTACGACACAACAGACGTCCCAGCCACCACTGGTCCAGCACCTTCTAACACGTGCGACACGCTAAATGCTAATTTTGAAGGACATGTTTACGGTGAAACTGAAGGAGGTGCGTCGCTCTGGGCATTTTGTGTGAAACGAGACACCACGCAGACACAACAGTCCCTCAGGGCGATATTGAATCACGATCTTTCAACACGCCTTCAGACAGTTTGTCGCATGACGGCAGGTTTCGACAGATTTTTTGTGGCTGTTGTTGTAAACTCGAATCATGTGATGTTATCAAGCATCTGTTTGGTCCCGACTCTTGTGGGGATATAGAGGTTTCATTTTGATTCCAATTTTAAAATGAGACGTGCCTTCGTTTTAACATTGAGCCTGGCCACGGGGCATGTAGGGTTTATAACGTCATTGAATTCTTGTAGGTAAAGTAAACGTCTGGAATGAGATCTTGACTACCTGTCAGTCATGAGGAAACAAAGGCTGAGTAGAACGTGACTTCTGCAAACAGCACCGTGTGTCAGGCGACTTTAGCCCCAGCTAACAGGAAACATACTTACGATCACGTGTTGATGAATTCGGGTTTCTAGCGTCCAATGACCTCTTACCAACATGAACATTTTGGCAGCTTTATTTAATTCAAGGATAGCTAACGTTCAGTAAATGTGTTTGGCTAGGCGAATGTTTTGAGTTATGACAGTTGCAGTATGTTCTCACAGTACAGTGACCTCTCTCTTTTAATTTCAAAAGAGCAGAATTAGTTTCTCATGACAAGAACCCTGTAACACATGCTTGTGATTTAAGTCTGTCTGCTTTGATCTCATTACATATTATTACTGTTCCAGTTATTGGGAGTGACTTACAATAAATCACAATCGCCAGAACACAATTTTGTGTTACAAAATACACCTGATGGAGAAATCTGTCATACTGCATTACGTCAGCCAGACTGATCATTTCCCAAGATTGCTCGAGTAGTTGCTGTTTTCTTCTGCATGTTGTCTTCTTCTCAAACTCTCTTTTGTTTCGATCTTAACTCCCCGCTGTTTATCAGTTTTGTCCCCTGTAGCCAGTTTTATCATCTTAGTCTTTATCACATAATGATGTAAAGTTATGCAAATATGCTCTTATTGAGAACCACTAGAAGACCAAAGGGCTTGATTTTGTTCTGAAGAAAAAATTGTCCTTCTTTTCATATATATCACAAATCCACAAACAGCAGAGATCATCTGTTCTGGTGAATGTATATGACAAGCTTTGGATCTTTCGCTTTGACTTTATTTGATTTTGATATGGAGGCTTTTGTTTATAACCTCTTCATGCACTTGGTTTCTCACAACAAGTTACATCAGAGCTTCACTGATTCTGCCAAAGCTTACGAGGAGAAGAGGAGGTTTGTTTGGGTAGGAACGCAATGTGGTCAAAAGTCAAAGTTTGTTTGTCAAATCTTGTGTGTCCACAACTTAGTATCTCATATTGACTTACATTAGATGGGGAGGGGCTCTGATATGATGATGGACAGGTTTTGCACTAAAGCACTTAAGACTTTACTTTGCTGGGTTTCCCCAGTATAACTCATCTCCTTTATAGGAATGTGGTAGACATGTACACACACACACACACACAAACACAGAACACAGCACACAGAACAGCTCTGTTTCTTCATATCTGACAGCACATTCTCTCTGCATTACATCTGTGTGTATTTGGACACTTTGTGCTCTGTAGGCTTGTAAAATCAACAGTGCTTTAAAAATATCAAAACCACACGACTCTCTTCACACCCAAAACTTAACGACCGATTCGCTCTGATTTGTGACCTGCTTGTTTTTGATTAACCCGAGATCATTTGTTTGATCATTTGCTTTTTGTCCCACAGGAGATTTACCTCAGCATCTGCAGGTGATGATCAACATCCTCCGCTCTGAAGACCGGATCAAACTGGTGAGAACACAAGCAAACACACAACCAGCTGACAAGAAATGTTCCCAGAAAGTTAGCTAACGTTCTTCAAGGTTGTTAGCTGGACACACTTTTTTATTATATTAGAGGGATTGTTCACCCAAAAATAAAAACATTTTCATCATTTATTCACACTCATGTCATTCCAGATCTGTTTGACTTTTTGCTTTTGAGGAACACAATATTACACTGATATTTTATAAAGAATGTTGGTAATCAAACCTATGGGCCCTATGGACTTCCATAATATGGACACAAACCACTGAGACATTTCTCAAAATATTATCTTTTGTGTTCTAAAGAAGAAGGAAGTCATACAATGACATGAGGGTGAGTAAATGTGAGGAAAAAAAGTTTTTGGGCGAACTATCCTTTAATGAGGGCATCTCGTAGATTTATAGCCATCAGTAAATTCAGAGCCAATCATGTTTTGGATAACTTCCACAAGCCTGTTTTCAACAAGTTTCACTTTATTTGTGAGACATTTAAAAAACTGGGCCAAACTAATTTATAGTATGGAGTCTAGCCAAACCTGTATACACTCGCAGTCACAGCCAGTGAGTAACACTTCAGCAATGAGACAGGCTGAATGGCTGTTATTGTTTACACGTTGCCTGAAGACTGTTTTCTTACTGTGTTTATAATCCCTGAAACTCATTTAAAAGTGTTACTAGCTGTTTCCATGGTGACCAGTGTCACTCATATGGTGTGCATGCAAACTATTTTGAGCTGCAAATACAGTAGAAAATGCATTAAGAGTGACATGTTTCTGTGTGTGTGATTGTGTGTTTCTGTGGGTATATCTGCCACACGCAGGCGGTGCGCTTGGAGAGCGTGTGGTCGGATCGTGTGCGGTACATGGTGGTGGTCTACACCAGTGGCCGACAGGACACTGAAGAACACATACTGCTGGGCATGGACTTCAGCAACAAAGACAGGTGACATAAGAGTCGAATGCCATTTGATAACGGTCACAGAAACAGAGCAGTTTTGCAGTCAGTCACATCAGTGCCGTCTCTGAGAACAGAATGAAATGGGGTCCGACCCAGAAACCATTTTTGTTTGATTGTTATTTTGGAACCAGATATTAATGTTCTGGGAACGTTCATTTAGGTTGTTTTTGCATGAAAAACGAATTGTTCCTAGAATGTTCTGGGAACCAAAATGAGTTAGCTGGGTGTTTGATCTCTGGAAGGGATAATGTTAGTTAAATGATCTGGTAAAGGTTGAGGCAGATGGTGACTATGACCATGTGCTGTGTACTCAAATGAAAGCCACTGATTTATTATGACTGCATGATTAAGCTAAATGTGCAAATTATGTCATCGTTCGCTCGCTCCCATGTTATTCCAAAGAATTGGAGAACTTGGAAAAATTCCCCGGCCCCTGGCACACGTTGTCGAAAAGTTCTCTCAAACTTATCAAAGCATTCTTGCGGCAACGTTAATAGAACGTTTTTAACGTTACGTATTTGTCCATTACAATGAAGGGGGCCGAGGCTTTCAAGCTTTCATAGAGAAAACACAAGACCCAGGAAGAGAGAAAGCCTCACAGAGGTTATGAACTATGAGGGCGGTTAAACGATGACAGAATATGGGAGAACTTTTCCTTAAATTGCTGCACATTCATTCATTTGATGCAGCTACAGATCTGTGCGAGATGTTTCAGGTGTGTGTACAATTAGCGGTTAAATTAAAACCCTGTTCTCTTGTCATTTTTACTTCATGGTGTTTGTCCTGTTTTTCTGTCTCACAGTAAGAACTGCTCTGTTGGGATGGTGCTGCCTCTGTGGAGCGATACCAAGATTCACTTGGATGGTGATGGGTAAGTGCTGCCACCTCTAGGCTTGGAGAGGAAATGCAGGCTGTTGGTCTTCTGACCGCTAAACATTTGGTGCACAGATTTAAACTTTGTTTATGGGCCGACCGCATTTTATTATAAACAACACCTGAAAACAGGCATGACAAACATAAGAAGCATTCCTTTCTTTTTGGATTGTTATTTACAGAGGTGTATGTTTTTTAGTGATGACGTACTGTATGATGGCTTTAGTTAACCTCTCGTCTCCTGTTTGCAGGGGTTTCAGTGTGACCACGGCTGGACGCACGCGCATCTTCAAACCTGTGTCAGTTCAGGCTATGTGGTGAGAATACTAAACCATTAACTAACTTGTTAATCCTAGTTAAATGTTCAGTTTAATGATGCTGCCTAACTAACAGGGAACGTTCTAAAAACATTGGCTAATGTTCTGTAAAGTTTTCTCAGAATTAACAAATATGGTCTTGTAGTAACATAACAGAACATTTTTATATCATACTTATTATACTGTATATCATGCGTCATATATCATGTTTTTCTTAAGTAGTTAGTGGAATGTTTTCTATATGTTACAGAATTAAAAATGAATGAATAACGTTCTTGTAACCAAGCAATAACATAAATACAATGTTTGAAAAACTGGATGTTTTGAACATTCCCAGAACGTTTAACATTTTTAACGTCTGTTACTTTATGAAAACATTTACGTAACATTCTTAGAATTTAATTAGAACAACCTAGAATTGTTAGCTGGATGTGTGGTTGTGTCTGGCTTTAGACTTCTTCATCAGTTTTTCATGTTTGCATCTTATTAGCGCTAATTTGACGATACACTGATTTTGACCAATCAGCTTCCTCAATTGGGTGAGGGGTTAAATTCGTGTTTTTTCCCCAGTGAGTCGCTGTCTTGTTTGTTATTGAAGTGAAATCAACAGCTGCTCGGGGGGTTTGGAGAGGATTTATGTGTGGACTGTTTATTTTGTACATGTTTACAGCTGGTTTGGGAGTTGAGCTCCACACTGCCATCTGGTGACTGTCACAAAAACACTGTGGCAGCGCCTGATGATGATACAGTGTTATTCCAAACCTGTATGAATGTTTCTCTTCTTTTGAGAAATGTCTCAGTGGTTTTGTGTTTATACAATGGAATTCAACGGATGCCACTGTTGTTTGCTTACCAACATACTTCAAAATATCTTTTTTTTGTATTTTTTTAAATATTTTTTTTCATACAGGTTTGGAAAGTGTGAGTAAACGATGGAGGAATTTTCTTTTGGGTGAACTGTCGCTTTAAATAACTTTACTCTGCTTTACATTGGTTCAATTTAGAAGTTGTACATTATGGTTTATTTAATTTTTGTTTAGGTTTTGTTGCTTCATAACATGAAATGATTGAAGCTCATGTTCATGTCCTTCAGGTCAGCGTTACAGATCCTACACAAGGCGTGTGAGGTGTCACGCAGATATAACTACTTCCCAGGCGGCATGGCCCTCACGTGGATGGGTTACTATGAGAGCTGCATCGGCTCCGATCAGAGCTGCATCAATGAATGGAATGCCATGCAGGATCTGGAAACACTGCGGCCGGATTCTCCCGCAGTCTTCGTAGACAAGTGAGTAAAATCCCCCGAAAAAACGACAGAGCTCCTGGCGTCGCTCTGTCGCCAGAAAATTTAAATTGGCTTTTGATTTGTTTTTGGGAAGCCTCTTTTATTCCCCTTTCCCTTTAATGACCGAGACAGCTGCGCTTCCCAGCCAACACGGAATGTTTCTAAAACATTAGCTAACATTTTTATTTAAGTTCTTTCAAAGTTATTAAAAGGTTCTGAGAACTTACAAGATAACATGTTTAATGTTTCTGTTACTTAATGGATAATGATTTACTTTCTGTTCTGCAGGCCAACAGAGAGAGAAAGAACCGAATGTCTAATCAAAGCCAAACTCAGGAGCATCATGATGTGCCAGGACCTGGAGAACATCACGTCTAAAGAGGTCAGGAGCGTGCGCAGAGAGCACGCGCAGAGAGCACGCGCAGAGATTTACTAATGATTTACTATCGCTTACATGATTCTGTGTGTTTTTCAGATTCGTAATGAGCTGGAACAGCAGATGAACTGTAACCTGAAGGAGTACAAAGAGTTTATAGACAACGAGATGTTGCTCATCCTGGGACAGATGGACAAAGCTACTCTCATTTTTGATCATCTTTATCTGGTTAGTGCGGAAGTTACGTGGCCTGACCACTCTCACTTCCTGTTTTACCTGAAGAAGAGTTTGTTGTGAAAAGCCGATAATTTTCTGCGCTCATCTTTCAGGGCTCTGAATGGAACGCTTCTAATCTAGAGGAACTTCAGGAAACTGGGTGAGTTTGACCTTTTACTAACATGAACAGTTTCTTTTTATTATGTTGTTGTTTGGGTAATGAAACCTGTTCAGTGAGTTAATGTTAATTAAATATAAACGTTTAGGTGAGCCTGTATGAAAACTTGAAAACTTTGATAATTGTTAGCTCGGATATTTATTCTGTTCCAGACAAAGTTCATAGCAAAACTGTTTGTTTTACAGTGAAAGAAATACGAGTAAACTTACATGCTTATGTTTTTCAGAGTTTTCCATGGTTTTCCATGGTTTTCCAGGGTTTTCCAGAGTTTTCCAGGGTTTTCCAGGGTTTTCCAGAGTTTTCCATGTGTTATCTGTTCACTTCTGTTTTAGGGTGGGCTATATCCTGAATGTTACGAGGGAAATCGATAACTTCTTCCCAGGAACTTTCTGCTACCACAATGTCCGAGTGTACGATGATGAGGCTACGGATTTACTAGCACACTGGAATGATACTTACAACTTCATCGTTAAAGCAAAGTAAGATTTTACACCTTTTACACTTTTATATTAGCATAAATGTTAAATATTAACATCCGACTTTACAGCTGCAGTCTGTAACTTTCGCCTCACTGCCGCCATCTCTGTTTAAAGCATAAAACTGCAGCTTACTTCACATACTTAAGTCATAAAGCCAAACTGACATATCCCAGGAAATTGGACCCAACAAGTCAAATTATCAGCTCAAATCATCATCTGTCATGTACTTGCTCAATAACTGATTTCAGTTTTCAACCTAAAGGAGTTACAGACTGCAGCTTTAATATAAGATGTGTAACTGAGTTTACAACAATGTTTTTTGATCATTTAAGTAATTACACGAGTTAAATTTTATTTTGTTTGTGTGTTTGAGGATGTATTTATGAGATGTACTTTATTCTGTTGTGCTCTGCAGGAAGAATCAGTCTAAATGTTTGGTTCACTGTAAGATGGGTGTCAGCCGCTCGGCCTCCACAGTCATAGCTTACGTTATGAAGGAATACAGCTGGTCTTTGGAAAAGGCTTATAACTTTGTCAAACAGAAGCGCAGCATCACGCGTCCCAACGGCAGCTTCATGAGACAGCTGGCGGAGTATGAGGGCATACTGGATGCCAGGTGTGACACCTTTCATCAACATTCATGTTGTCATTCCGAAACTGTGATTTTTATTTTTATTTTCTGTGGAGCACAAAAGAAGATATTTTGGGAAATGTCTCGGTTTGTTTTGTGCCCATACAGTGGAAGTCAATGGCTACCACTGTTGTTTGGTTACCAGCGTACTTCAAAATATCTTCTTTTGTGTTCCTCAGAAGCAAAAAAGTCATACAGGTTTGGAATGACAAATTTGAACAGGTTTGGAATGACAAATTTCATTTTTAGTTGAACTATCATTTGAAAGTTATTGTTATATATTTATATACGCGTGTGTGTGTGTGTGTGTGTGTGTGTGTATGTTGTTTGATGAGCTTTATGTCGTGTTTTCTCTGTTTGTTGTTTAGTAAACAGCGTCATAACCGTCTATGGCATCCTGATTCTGAGTGTGATCACTCTGACTGCCAGCAAGCTGCTCCCGCGTGCCCCACCCCCCCGACACCCGGCGTGATGATATGCTGTGAGCCTGCCGCCCACTCCTCTCCCATTGGTTTAGATCTGGACCCCGCCCACCCTCAAAACTTTCACTACTACTTCCGCCGCTTGTCAGACTCCGTCCTCGACAGCAGCCCATCCACACCTATCCATCCACCGCCAGTGGACGTGGAGCGCGTTTACATTGAGGTTGCAGATGTGGAGCAAGACGCGCTTCTAAATGATGACGAAGGGCGTGAGAATCTTCCCTCACCCCACTCTGCAGTTCCCGGGGAGGGTGCAGCCGCCCAGACGTGTTCCCGAGGGCCGGAGCCTCTGGAGGACCTACGTCTGCGGCTGGAGTTCAACACAGTGGAGGAGGAAGATGAGGAGGAGGCCCAGAAGGAGCAGGAAGAGATGGAGGCGTTAGCAGAGGGAGCAAAGAGAGGAGGAAAGAAAGAAAACGAGGAGTCATTGGATGAAAAGAGGATTGATCTGGAAAACTTGAACCATCTGTGCAATGAGAATTCCAATAACAACAACCACCTCAGAACACAACACAGTCTCATTGTGAGTGCACACGGTTCAATTGTTTTGAACTTAAAGGGCTCGTTCACTCAAAAATTTACGTTTGGTTTCAAGCTAACTTGGGGTGTTCTCAGAACGTTGGCTTATGTTCTCTCAAAGTTATCAAAAACATTCTCGCAGTAATGCTAGTGGAACTTTCTCTAACGTTATATATATATATTTTTAAAAGCGTAGTGGAATTACATTTTACAGAATTTAAATAATTTCAATAACATTCTTATATCCCAGCAATAATGTTATTAGAACATGTAAAAAAACTGGTAAACAATGACAGAATTAAAATTCTAGCGTGTACAAGCCCAGCTGAAATCTGGGGACATTTTTAGATTAAAACAGGGTAAAATGGGTTTATGCATCTGAGCGTAATACTTTTTTGTAGATAAGCGCAAAATCAAATTATGCAAAAGGTTTATAAAGCACACTTTGTGAAAAATGAGCATTTGAAGTCTAAAATTGCAAAGTTCTGGAGGCACAGATTTAGTTTGGGTGCGAACTCTCTCTTTGCGGTATCACTTAGTAGTTGTATTTTGTTTTGAATTAGAAGGTTCAAGAAATCAGGTGTCAGCCAAAACATTGTGCAGGCATTGGCTCTCCTGCGATTTATTTTATATTATATATGCATGAAGTCATTTTTTCTTTCTGTCCATGTTTAGGAAAGTGCCCACCTGAAGCTGCATGCTGAGGCCAGGCTTGCTCCTGGTACACCGTCCATTTCCAAGCCCACCCAGAGTGCTCACCTAGAGGCTAACAGACGATGCCTTGCCCCCTTACCCCTCCACAGTGTGCCCAGTATTTCCGTTCAAATGCCATCCTGTGCCAACTCCATGACCGCCAAGACTGGCCAGCCTGCTTCTGATCTGTGCCTTGATGCCAATGCAGTGCCCACAGAGAATAAATCCCTTGACGATCCCCACCAGGATCATGGAACAACACTGCCGGAAAGCAAGGTGGATGAAGATTTGAAGCCAAGAAAGAGTGATGCACAGGGTTCCTCCGCTGTACCCAGAAACGAGAGAGAAATCAAAGGTTTGGAGAAAACAGAGGCCTCCTGCTCACCCCAAGAGACTCTGATTCAGTTGCAAAGGTCCGGACTTGTTCGCCGCCGTACAGAACGCTTGGAGAAACTCTCCGGTCTTTTCCAGGAGCGTGCACGTGCGAATGAGCAACGGGCTGCTAGCTCCAGCAAATCTGCGGATGCCACAAGCAATTCGAATGATCCTTTAGACTCATTCCACAGCTCGTTTGGACCGAGGACAGACTTCTCAACAGAAGCTCCAGTACCATTGACGAACGAGACTTTACTAGCTGCTCTAGGTTCTGGAGGACTGACCCCGGTTTCATCCCCACACGGGTCCACGCTCACCCGCAGTTCCAGCAGTGACAGTCTCCGCAGCGTCCGTGGGAAACCTGGACTCGTGCGTCAACGCGCACAGGAAATCGAGGCTCGAATGCGGCTAGCGGGACTTACCATACCTTCTCAGCTCAAGCGTTCCAACTCACTCGCCAAACTGGGCAGTCTCACCTTCTCCTCTGAGGATTTGTGTTCAGCTTGCTCTTCTGACGCAGGAACCCTGCTCATGCTCTCACTGTCTCCGGAGCCCGAGCGTTCGGTCAGCCCGGAATGGGCAAGACCCTGGCCATCTTCCCCTCCCTCAACATCCACCAACATGGACCTCTTTAACCAAGGGGAGGCAGAGCCTGGAGAATCCAAGAGCTGACAATAATAACAAGAGATTTTAGCACAACACTACCTTTGGCTTCAGTTTGAGCTGGAGTTGTGCAACCGTGTCGTTGGGATATTTATATATTTGTGGAACATTTCAGTCACTTTGGAATATTGGCCATCCGCAGAAGATCTCGGAAGCACAGGTCATATTAATTGGGAGAAGTGTGTCCCCTACAAAAGAAACGCTGAAAAGAATTCCTTTGAAAAACTTCTGTGTTATGATGATAAACATATATTTATGGAATAAGTGTCCAAAATTTAAAGACAGGCTTTTATTGCATGGAATCCAAATGAATGTGCGTTGCACAGGTTTCTGTAGAAGATGACGACGATGGTTTTTAAAGTTCCTGCTGTCTCTCACAAATCCTGCTGTTCTGAATGCAAAACAAACAGACACAGTCCCAAAGGCTGTTACAGAAAGAGTCAAAATAGCCCATTTTGTAGCGCTTCCATTGGTCCATCCTTTTATTACACTGTAATTCACTTGTTTGTGGCCCTGAATGAGGCACAAATTCCTTCGAACATGGTCACAAATTTGAAAAGGGTTTAAAATCATCCCCCCCTGAGCTGTCATTTCCTGACTGTACAGTGAAAGGAAACGGACTGTCTACTTGATTAGGAAAGTTCTTTGTGTGCTGACAGACAATATGAATGTGCACAAGAAACCTCGGTTCATCTGTATATCTTGTTTTATCATGCGCAAAACACTAATGGTTTATACACAGGCTTCAAATCAATACCTCATACCAATGCAGTAATGTTTGTAGGCTAGACCAGGGACCAGTTAGACCAGTTGCCCCCAAAACCTCTTTAAGGAAGTGTCCGCATTAGGCGGCTATCTTTGCAGCACCTCTGAGCAGCTATGAGGAAAGACAGACATCTCTGAAATCGCTAGCTGAGGTCTCAATTAAACCTCACATCAAGTGTACCATTAATTCTGTTTCTTACGCTTAAATTGTGCTATAAAAGCCAGTTTTTTCACATCACTACAGAGACTCATTAGTGTTTAGTGATTTATGATTGGCTCTTTCTACTAGTAGGCGGGGCTTGCTTCGGCATAGCGGCCATGTTGAGCGGCCACCTACTTCATTCATAGCGGTAGAAGGTTATGCAACATTCATATTAATAGAAAGATTATTCTATAATCTTTGGTCTTCCCTCACTTTCTAACCTGAGACTATTTATGGGGACCCCTGTCACAAGGCCGGGAAAACTTTAGCCAAAAAGGATAACAAAATGAATGACTGACGACACTTCAGTTTTCACACAGTTGTGTGTGGAGGGTCATTAAGACCAAAAGCAAGTGGTGGACCACTTTTCTTCAGTTTTGTCTACTTGATGAGGGAAGTATGATAGACAATCACACAGAAGGAAAATCAAGCACCTCACACACTCAGTCTGAGATTAATTTAATAGCTGCTAACACTCACAGACGCAGTTGCTCTTCTGCGGAGGAATGTGACTGTGTTGCTGTTATTTGGGGCTTGTTTCATTTCTGTTTGGGGGGGAAAACAGCAGTTAGGTTTTTTAGGAAATGTATGGCTCACTGTTACCTTTACTGTTACAGTTGTTTATAATACACACTGATAGTGTGTGTGTGAGAGACTTCTACACAAATGGAACCTCCTTGTTTCTCATTGATTAGCAGAGGAGCAGCTTCATCTTTTCGACGGCGACACAAAGCAGTTCCACGATTAAAGACAGACTGTTATGTTTATTAAAATCCTTTACACTTATCCCTGAGATAATGGCTTGTGAGGTTGTTTAGATTAGTGGGGAAATCTTGAAACGCTGAGCAACAACAAATTTGTGTTTATGTAAAAGTGACTTACACAAAACATGTCCATATCACATTTTCCTGCTTTTTTGTAATAACAATTAAAATACAGTATAAAATTACTGTATTACAGTACATAAAACTATAATACAATGTGCAATGATTGTTATTTAAATCAGCATATACATACCTAATGTAATATATGATTTTTATTTTAGATTACAGTACCAAGAAAGAACATTTCAGTTATAATAATAA
>JAZGTJ010007439.1:6989-19675 GCA_036877575.1 Botia almorhae
CTCAGGCTATGACATGTCCACATTCATCAGACGGTACAGCAGATATCTGAATGAGAAAGCGCTTTCCTATAGACTGGTAGCCGTGGACTTCACCAAGATGAAGAGAGGGTGGGTAACCTCAGTTCTTCTTCTGTAATATCTTTTGCCTGGAGTAAAGATTCAGTGTTCACATTGTCTCAGCAGGATACAATCTAATCAGGCTAGCTTATTACTCTGATAATTAAGTTGTTTTTAAAAGCTGATTGAGTAGCTAATTTTAAAAAAATCCTAATTAAGATCGAGAGTAAGTGGTGAGATTGGCAAGTGCTGATTGTTTGTTTGTCTGTTTGTTGTGCAGTATTGACGGAGTCATGCGGACTATGAACACGGAAAAGCTGATCAAAACTTTGCCTATTATTCAAAACCAGCTGGACGCGCTGCTGGACTTCCAGGTAGCATTTGCCCTAGTGATGAAGAACCTGCTCGTACCCTTTAAAACAACATTGATGATTTAGTGCAATCTGTTTGGTATGATATATATGATCTTTCGTGGATGTGTGGGCGTGTGTTCATAGGCCAACCCAAACGAGTTGACTAATGGTGTGATTAACGCTGCCTTCATGCTGCTTTTCAAAGACTCCATCCGTCTGTTTGCTGCCTATAATGAGGGCGTTATCAACCTGCTAGGTAAGAGTAATCTTTCCCCTCTTACTGCGTCCTGCTCTTGCGCTCTGCTTTAGGGGTTTGCGTCTTTCTTCAGCTGGACTGTTATTTGTTCAGAAAGTGAACAATGTGAACAGGATCTGTACTGTGGTTTAATGTATGTTAATTATTAAACCAATTCACCCCAAAACCTTAGGTTGAGTCTCGCTCAAGGGCACATTAGTGATTGTTTTCAGAGCTTGTGGAATTTCACCTTTCAGCTAATATTCAGTTGATGAGTTTTTCAATGGTTCGTGCAGATAACTAAACAGTTGGGTGGCTGTTGCCCATTATATACAGTGGTCCCTATATGGTAGCATTGCCATGCTTTTTACCAGGTATATGAATTTTATTGCATTAGAAGCTAAATATTTTTATTCTGAACTAGCTAATTGAACCCAGTGGCTGTTTATGATCTATTGACAAGGCTGCTGCTATATTTTGGGAACTGACACAAGGGAGGGCTCGTGTTAATCAGCCAACTGTGAATGTTATCAGCCACTGCAGATAATCTCGAAATGGCCAAATATTGGCCAACTTATCAGCCTGTCACAATCTACAACGATATGTTTCAAACCAGCTCAGACCACTAAAGCACTAGGCTACCGCAACCCTCTGTCCATTAGACATGGGTTTATTAGACATAGACCTCATAGAAAGCTGATCTATGGTCCGTTTTGACTTTTAGATGATGAATATGATTAGGTCAAATCTGTGGGATAGAGCTTGGTCGATCGTTTCATACATATGACACCCTGTTCCATGAATCTCGCAGAACAATCAGAACCCTGTCAGACTCTGATGCTGCTGCTGTGCTAACCTGCTGATTGCAAATATATTACAGCTTAGTTTAAGAGTCCAGCATGGAGCTGTCACCACAAGCCAGGCTTTAATTCTCCAGCAGCCCTCACTGACTTTCGCTCTGAGCTATTTGAGCTCTCATTATTCAGCCGTTAAGTCAGTTTGTTATTTTCAGAGGAGCACTCATTAAATGATTTTTATTTTCTATGTTTTTATTTTTTAACGCATGATGATCTAAAAATGCATTAGAGTTTAAGCTGTCCTTGAGTGAGCCATTACAACAACAGTTTATATCCCCCCTGCCTCTGTCAGACAGCCTGAGTGTGTTTTGACAGTCCTCTGATGGGTAAGTGTGGTCTTTATCTGTTCGAGTCACTCCACTAATCATTCTGCTCTCTTTCTGTTCTTTCTTTCTCTCTCATTCTTTTGTTCTTGCCATTTTAGAGAAATATTTTGATATGAAGAAAAACCAATGTAAAGACGCTTTGGACATCTACAAAAAGTTTTTATACAGGATGAACAAGCTGTCAGAGTTCCTCAAAGTGGCTGAGGTACCAATGACACACACACACAAACACATAGAATGGAGCAACACACACACAGAGAATGGAGAGTGTTTTGCTAAAACAGGTTTGAGAATAGACAGATGGTTTGAGTGCCAGTTTATACCCACTCCTCCCTTAACTCCATTCAGCCCCCGTCATTTCTTCTCTCTCTGTCCCATACTGTTTTGGCATTCAGGTTCATTGTTATGCATGGATGCCATGTATTTAGTATATTGACATTGCGTTACCTCTCACCATGTACATGTGCTGCCTTTTCCTTTTCACAGTGACTAAATGTCACAATATTTCCATCCTTGTACTGTTTTTTTATGAAATAGTCCACGTTCATCTTATTATGCTTACACACTCAGGGTTCATGTTATCATGTACCAATAAATGTTCTGCACTATACCCCACTATACACACACTCACTTCACCCAGTACCCGTAATTCCCTTCTCTTAAACTCTTAAACTGTTTGTTTCTATTTGTCAGTCACTCCGTGCTGGTCCCAAAGTGGCACATCACAGTCATGTTATCTGACTGACCCTTCCTCCAATATGTCAAGTTTTTTAGGAAATGTATGTATAAAATCGAGACTTGTCCTGTCACACATAGACTGTCCATTACAACATAAGGGTTTTTACAATTTGCTTTTTAACCCACACTGTTTCTCATTTGAAAGTCATCCTTTGTTTGTAACCACTGTTCTCATACAGTAAATGTTTTTGAATTTGTTTTTAAGTGTTAATGACTCCACCGCACAAAATCAGCCATGTGGGACATTATTGATGTCTGCATCTGTTCCCATTGGTCCTCTATGGCTCTCTGCATGCCATGCCTCTGTTATTTCTGTTATTTTAATTATTTTTGTTTTACAATCACTGCATGAGGTAATGATCCTTTGTTATGTTTGTTCCTTTTCTTACCCCCCCTCGTTTGTTTGTTTGTTTCTTTCTTTGTTTACTGTTTTGGTTTTATGACACAGCAAGTTGGAATTGATCAGGGTGACATCCCAGATCTCACACAGGTCAGTGTACATTTCATCTCCACCTGTTTTTCCTCCTCTTCCTCACAAACTCTGTCCTTCTTGCTTCCATCGTTTTACCTGTCTGTCTTTTTCCCTGTATGTTTCACCTGTTCTCATCCTCTCTCTGCGTCTGGCGTGCTGTTTCTACTCATGCTCACAATGTCTGTTTTGACGTACTGTCTGCTGTTTTCTCAGCAGGTGTTTGCTTTAGAAAAACTTATTGATAATAGTTAACCAGAAAACCAAAATTTGCTAAATCTCATGTTACAAACCTGTGTGACTTACTCTTCTGTAGAACACCACAGTAATATACAATATAATATAATGCGCCCATTTTTCCATATAACAACATTTTAATGGGCACTGGGCTAACAAAAGACAAAAGAAGCACTGTTAAAGTGGTCCATATGACTGCATATGTGCATTATATTCTAGATTTTCTGAAGTCATATTATTTGGTTGGTTAAGTTGTTATTGACTGTAAATCTTTCCTGCTACTGGGTTATATACTGGTGGAACATTAAATCAACTAGTTTTCTGAACTGAATTATCTAAAATGATACAACTCAAAAAAACAATTTGTTCACAAATTGGACATCATAAACTATTAATGAAATGATAAGAGCTAGGAAAGGTGGCTAGATTTTCAGTGAATAATTACTTTTTAGTTTGTTCCTCACACAATTTGTATGGTTCCTAATGTGCAAATCTTATGTACCACTTGTTATTATATTTTTGGTACTTTGGTCGTTTTGTAGTTAAATAGTTCCAGTCCTTTCTTCAAAAATGGCGTCTTATGTCTTCCATAGAATAAGGCAAGTCTAACAGGTTTGGAATTAAATGAGGGTGACTAAACAATGATCCTTATTTTCGGGTGAATTATTCCTTGAGTTATTTCAAAATGTTTTATCAGCTTTATAAAAGGTAATAAACTCTGCTGTCTCTATGTAGTTTACTTGTCAAATGTGTTTTGTGATTATGATAGTCTTTCAGCGTGGCTTTATAGAGCTGCACTAGGCCGGGATCTCAACAGTGTGTACGGTGTTTAAATTTGATGTCTCTGAGTATGTTGACACTACAGAGTGGGGTTAACACACTATATTGAATGAAAGGCATTTACTCCACTGCTGTAACCGGTTGTTTGTTGTTCCTTTCAGACAACTAGAGGATCATACCTTGTAGGTGGTGGGTTATATGCACTGCTTGTATTTGACATTGACCTGTGTTGCTACATACCCTGTTTGTACTAGTGCTGGGTGTTAATACTTTTTTTATATTCATGTAGATTTAGAAAATTTATTTTGTTGGTGATAGAACCAACATGGTTTAATTCCCTTTTAATTTGGCCATCACATTTCCTAAAGGTCATTCCAGTAGGCCAGTTTCACACTCTGTTTTTGTGTAATGACGGAGTCATAAATTTGTAAATATTTCATAAAGTTCTAAATATTTTAATATAGCATCTTTGATTTAAAGCTAATTCAGGTGGTAATAGAATTGAAGTTATTCAAATCAGGGAATTGGTTCAATAATTTCTTTGCATTGTTACACAAAATGTTTACAGAAAGGTTAGACTGTTTTAGTAAAAATATACAAAGTTTTATTACTGTTTATTACTAAATATTCGTATTTTTCCTACAAACCAAAGGATTAAATAACATTCTTCCTTCTCATCATTTAAAGAAAAACTCTGTAATAAATATGCCTTGATTATTTTTAACTGTTATTTTATAATTTTTTTAGCAATATCTCCCTGCGCTAGTTTATTCCTGACTGCATCAGTCAGAAATGCATTCTTTTAAAACCAGTCTAATTTACTGAATGTAGCCAAAACCGCTGCCCTCTGCCCGATACTTTGCAGGCATGGCTGTACATTGCCTTTTATGCTGATCTGAGACTAGACATTTGTCTCAAAATATATTGTTTTATCAGATCATTGGCTTAGACCAGCACGAAAGGAAATCTTATGCTGAGTTGCATGACAGCCTCACACTTACAAACCTCCTGGCCATAAAAGCAGGAGGTGGAGCTCATGAACCCAGAACGAGGGTGATACATTTTTCACGTTTGACCTTTACGTGAGAAAACAGCCTCCAAAGCTGTGCGTTTATGATGAAGTATTTATCTAACCTTGCTTTGTCCTCTGTGTAGCCAACACATGCCGTTTAATCAAAAGCCTGTACTTGCTCTCTCTTCTAGGAAATCAAATCATACAGGAAAAATAAATTAAAAGATGTAACGCTTTCATCTTCCTTTTTTATCTCCTTTCTGCGGAAATTATACATTTTCTCGCTTAACCAAAATATTCATTATCTCTGTTGTTTTAATTGTAGACAACTGCATTAGTATTTTTCTTCTCATTGGCATCTGGAGTAAACTCAAACTCCTCTCACTGATAGGCAGAAAAACCCAGCTTTGATCAAACCTAAACATGTGGGCTAGGGTTGGCACAGTTCACCTTTCCTTTAGTCTATTAGTGCAGTTTAAATACAAGACGTCTGTTCTGAAAACTTGGCACTAAGCACTTGTTTCTTTTGCCCACCGTGAGGTCTGAGCTTTTTTTTATTTGAATGGAGTTGCATGATGGTGTGTGTATTTAAGTGTAACAGACACATCTGCTTTGTACAGAATTGAGTATTGTGTTTTAATGAACTTTATGAACTTTGTTTCTTCAAAGCCATTAGAATAATTGCCTATTACATAATAAATTAAATTATTAAATATTTAAGTTCCTAACTTCAGTTTTGGTTTAGGAAGTTTTATATATACCAAAACTGAAATTGATCTGTGTTAATGTAATTAAAACCAGTGTAAAAATAAAAAGTTATTTTTTATGTAATGGTTTTGGGGTTAATGGATATATTGATGATCTCACAGGTATGTGTATGCTGTTTTAAGTTAGAGGTGTCATGACTTTGACTCTTGTTGCATGTTACACCCTCTCTTTATAATTAATTTTTTTCTCTTTCCCTTCCTGTGTGCTTGTTTTTTTGCCTGTACGCCTTCTAACTTGATTACTATAAGCTTAAAGCATGTTCTTGTTAGCTGAGACTTAATTTGTCGAATGGGTGTGCCTGTAGGTGTGTGTGTGTGTGTGAGAGAGAGCGAGCGAGAGTGCTGTGTGTTTATGTGGAGGTCCTGACCTGTCTCTGTCTCCTGCAGGCTCCCAGCAGTCTCCTGGAGGCTCTTGAGCAGCATCTGGCCTCTCTGGAGGGAAAGAAAACCAAGGAGCTCTCTGCTGACAACAGGTACAAAACCCTACAGGGAATTACTTACATTTACATTTAGTCATTTAGCTGACGCTTTTATCCAAAGCGACTTACAAATGAGGACAGGAAGCAACTTCGATTACAATAAGAGACAACAGTGAATAAGTGCTATACACAGGTTTTCCAACACAGTATAAGAAAGTTGTTGTTGTTTTTTTTTGTCCCCAAGTAGAAGTGGGAGTGTGTTAGTAAATTAGTCGCGGAAGAAAAGATGAAAAAGATGAGTTTTTAGTTGTTTCTTAAAAATGGCTAATGACTCAGCCATTCTGATGGAGATATGGAGTTCATTCCACCAACCATTTCCTCCCTTGTTGGGATGGAACCACCAGGCGATGTTCGTTAGCAGAACGCAAATTCCTGGTGGGCACATAAGTGCGAAGGAGTGAGAGTAGGTAGGGAGGTGCAGATCCAGTAGTTGCCTTGAAGGCAAACATCAGAGCCTTGAATTTAATGCAAGCAGCTATTGGCAGCCAGTGCAACTGGATGAGCAGTGGCGTGACGTGTGCTCTTTTAGGCTCGTTAAAGACCACTCTAGCTGCTGCATTCTGAATCAACTACTTAACATTTTAACACATTTATACTAAATACAAAAAGCAAAATCATAGTTCTAATGATCATTCATGACCATTATTCACAATTGCTACACAGAATATTTAATTTGTTTGACACAGTAGCTACTTCAACAGATCCTCAGAATTCGCCCACAAAACTAAACATAATCATAGACAACGGTTCTTGAGCCCTTTATATCAAGCACTTTTGTGATTTAGTTAATGTCATAGGCCTGCAATGATTGACATAGTGGATAGATGACCATAGCAACATCTCACAGCTAAAAACAATTAAAAAACAACATTATAAAAACATACAAAACAAATTAAATTTGGTGTTCTTTGTTACTGTTCACCAAATTTATATTGAAGTTTATATATAAATGAAGATAATTATCAGACAGTTTTTAGGAAACTGTTGCCCACAGAAGTTCTGTGTGTCTGTGTATGCTTGGGCCTTTTTTTAAATAGTGTTCTTTCTGGACCTTGTATGAGTTTTTCTGAGGCAGTTCGGTTTGGTACACGTTATGTGGATTGTCCTTATCTGAGTTTATCAGGAGTTAATTAGGTTGTAGAATGCAGTTGCCAATCCTGTAAGCAAATTCTGCGTTTGCATAAAATATGATTAAGCATATAGATGAGGAGTGACAGCTGCATTTAGCTACAGTGTGTTTGGCCATATATATTATATTTTTAAACAGTGGTCAAATGGGCTTTAGTAAAGAACTGAATAGGAATAGGCAATTTTGTGTCTATTCTTGTGTCTATCTACTAAGTATTAATATGGGTTTATATAAGTTTGTATGTAACAATGAATTAACTATACAGCCAGAGTCATTAGAAAAATAATTTCTTTTACACTCTAGAAAGAGTATTTTGTTAACTATAACTGATGGTGTTTTTGTTTTTCAAATACCTTTCCCAAAACTGCTATCAGCTTGAGCCCCTGTGGTTGTGATCTGGATTGATTCTCTGCTGAGCACTGTTCTCATCTCGTCTTTATCTGGTCGCCTCAGCTTCTCTCAGAATTCTCTCAGAATTACATTGAGTATCTACTGCAAAGCACTTTAGAGAAGAGCTTTAGAACTGTGCAGTAATAGGAAAGAAGGGACGAGATTACTTTGGTTTGATGAGATCACATTGATGACACCCCTGCTTTGTTATTCCAAATGCCCTAATATCTATTGTTTGAGTATCTATGCTTGTTTCTGTAGAGCAAACACTCTGTCCAATGCTGTGTCCTCCCTATCCAACACGGGAATGTCCTTCAGCAGGATGGACGAGAAGGAGAAACAACAGGCCCTGGAGGAAGAACAAGCCCGTTTGCAGGCGCTCAAGGTTGGTCATGATCTCTCTTATAAATGCTTTCATCCAAAATATTCTCTAAAATTGTTAACCCATGGTCATTTCTAACCCTGAGTAAACATAATCCTGGGTTATCCTCCTCCATGTTTACAAGTTGTGTTTTGAGAATATACACCATACTTTTGTAAATTGGGGCATTGCTAGGGTTTAAGGAGATCAGGGGCTTATCCCCCCTGAGAAAAAAAACATCCCTCCCATAATTCATTTTAAACTACATGGATAGTTACATATACTACACCAATACCAAACTATACATTTTTAGGTCACATTGTAAACTGTGAACACTTATTTAGCGTAAAAGTTACAAAAGTTCTCTTGGCAGTGGCTAGATGGTTACCCATATTATCTCATTGTTTCTTTTTAAACAATGACGGTTTGTTGAAACCTGCCAACTGACAAGAGTCCCACCTACCGGCTGGAACAGCTACTGTTCAACAGCTGGCTATAAATGCCAGCCACAAACAACAGCTTATTAACTTGTAAGGAATCTACCACAGCCAGTGCCTACTGTTCTCAAAAAGATTTACATTTACGCATTTGGCAGACACGTTTCTCTAAAGCGATTTACAATGCTATCAAACTATACATTTTTTTTAGCATGTATGTTTCCTGGGAATCAAACCCACAACCTTTACATTGCTAAAACAATGCTATACCAATTAAGCTACAGGACGACCAGCCAAAATCATAAAGCATATTTTTTATTTGTGAAGTGAAATGTGTATGAATCAACAAAAAATGATTGAAGCGTTTGGGACAATACACTGGGGACTTAAGCCTATGAAACCCATATCGCAATGTCAGTGTTGTAAACTTGGGTTTAATGTTCTTATTTGCATGTTTATAAGGTTAATTACATTGATTGGACAAGTACAGAATGTGATCTGTTTCAAAAACAGCTGGTCCATCTCTGAAAAAGTCTCCCCAAAACACAAAAACCATACTTGCTTTTTTAATCCTGTTACACATTCAGTGTCACTACTAGACATTTATAACTGCGTTCTTCATATGCTACAATGAAATTCACTGTGTAAAAGTTTATGCGTCATGAATATTTAATTATGTAAGCACTAAGGCTGTTTACAGTTGGCTGTTGCTAATATGGAACATTCTACCTCTATACTGTTTCACACTAAATACCTTTGGCATCACAATTCAGTGTTTCATGTCCCAGAGTAAAACGCAGTGTTATCCATGGGCACAGTATTTAAAAAAGATGTTAACCCAGTGTCAAACGTGGTGTTATGAGCCATTAAATGATCTTTGGATCATACTGCTGATTCAGCTTGAAGTGTAGGCAGGAAATGTCATCATTTGTTTTTGTGTTTTAGGACAAATTCATTGTCTCCTCAGATAAGAATATAAAAGGCAAATCACGCCTGCTTGTAAAGAAATTTGTTAGAACAGGGGTTTGGCACATTTCTAACTACTGTTCTGGGAACACTGTGTTCCGTACACACAAATGTGTGTGTGTGTGTGTGTGTGTGGTTTGTGTGTTTACTTTATATGCCCCTGTGCTTCAATGATTAACCTCCAGCTCCAAGTGGTCAACTAGGTTAACCAAACTCTTTTGTCCCAATGGGAGGTACTGTCATACCTTGTGGGACAGAAATAAAACCACACACACACACACACACACACACACACACACACAGGCTGAATGACAGGAAAGTCAGTGGACTGGAATGTATCCCCAGATGCATTACGCCTCCATATCTTATTAGTTCAAACATTCAAAGCAATTTCAAAGTCCAACATCAAAGTATTTACACAGTCCATGTTGAGATTAGTTTGCGTGAAATTGAACTGGTGTTTCTTTGTGGGTATTGTATTCTCAGCATTCCTGAAGGGACATACACAGAGTTTGGGGGAGATGTAGTTTTCTCTCTTTCTCACTGTTTTCTTTTTCTCTTACTGTTTCTCAACATTTCAATAGGCATTTTGAAACGCATAAAACTTATCAACGGCTACATAGCCATGTCGCAACCTACTTTCTGTTTAGAAACGTTTAAACGAAACTACAATATGAAACTCCAATGTGTAAAATAAATTGGGGCATAGCGTGGCACTTTTAACTATAAACAAACCCCAAAAACACCTAGAACGTTTTTCAAATGTACTCCTGATGGCTCACAAAAAAATGTAAATCATCCATCCTATATTAAAAGGAATTACTGTCACGATTCTATGTATAAATATTTTTGCTTCAATTTGGATCACTTGATGACTATCAAATCAAAATAATAAAATGGGTATTGTCTCAGGCCCTGTGAGGTTAAGGTTCTATAAGGTAGCGCATACTCAAAGTCTGGGGTGGAGAGGCTTTTGGCTTTTGTCCTGGACCCTATGAATTTTAGCAACAGCCCAGCATTACAGGTATTCGTAAATGAAAGACTTGCCCCTTGTTCTTCTGAATGGTTAGTTTAGTTTAGGCTGCAGTGTAATGTTCTGGCAAGGAAAGAGTGTCCCATGGGGCTTTCTGGAGAACAGCTCCAGCTTCTCTCAGTTCAACCATTTCTTTCACAGCCACAGCACACACATACTGGTGGCATGTCTGAACCATAGCAGACTAACACTTCAGCTGCCTGAAAGGCTGTAATTTGTCTGATTTCACAGAGCTCAGCTGAAGGAAGTGCTCTGCTATGCTCCACAGTGACCGCAGAAGAACAGGCTGTGTGCCTTTAGCTCTCTAGAAACCAATCTCTTGTATTGTGTGTTGGTATAGGACCAACGCCTGAAGGAGATTGGCATAAGGACCCCCTCTGCCTCCCCCAGCACACAGTCTATGGGAAGTGCCAACAACCACACCGCGGGCATGGACCTATTCACCAACACCACAAGCCCCGCCTCCACTAACAGGTTATTAACATTGTACACGTCATATACATAGGCCTTCTACTGGAACATACTGCAGTGTATAGTATCTACAATACTACAATCAGTGTAGTGATGCTAAAAAGTAGTGATGCTAACCAAACTATATTTGTTAATAGTTTTCCAAATAAGTTTATTAAACAGGTTTACTGAAAATGCATTTGAGAGCTCTTTTAATTTAGAGATATCAGTTCAGTTATGGAATGCACTTGTTACTCTCAGTAATATCGAGACTGTGTGTGAACATATTTTGTGCTTTGAAACAGGACTGGCCTGTGTTTTCTGCTGCTGTGTAAATAGTGTTGGTCTCACTGTTCCAGAAAAACAATGCTCTGTTTACAATTATATAATGTTTTACAAATACAAATATTTACCTCAGATACTAAAATATGTAATAATTTTACAATGTTTAGAATATACTGTCACAAGGGATGTCTGGTAGAACTTAATGAACTTATCTGGCCCTTGCAGTGTTGTTTCCTGACATCAAAACCTCTGTGAAACTAAAAATTGTTGTGCGAGTATTCACACTGATAATGTGAATTGGTTGCTGTAAGAGCTATAGTGCACATACAGTGTCACAGTCCTGTGTTTTTACACAGTCCAGATAGCCAAAAGCTATTGATGCTTTTCGAGATGTTTGCTCTCTGTGTGTCTATTCTGAGCTGGTAGGGTTATTCTCAGCTCAGTTATATGACCCAAATGTGCCAGTGTGTGGTGAGACTGAAGAAGCCATGTATCTTCAAGAAGTGGGACAACTGCTAAAGACAGTGGGCTTACTAGCATCAATGGTAGCTAGTCTACACATAGACAAAATAAAAAGAGAGCACTGGATACTTTCAAAGCAAAACCCAGCTACTGATTTAAGATACCTTACCAAACCCTGAAGGTCCAAGACCTTTACAAAACCCCTGAAGATAAAGATAAAATAGCATTTTTATATGGTGCAGAGGGATGGGGACTAGTTTTCATTCAACAGAAAAGGGACACACCTATCAATTTTTTTAAAATCTCAACCCCCTCTAATGGGTTGACTAAGCCACTTTGCTAAGTGGTTTTTTTTAAGCTATAATTCTGCCAGACATTAATTCAATGATCTGGTTAATTAAAAATCATATATATGACATGACATTCTGTCACAAACTATATACATATATAATATCTTGCTGAATTACATGGGGTTGGACAATAAAACTGAAACGCCTGGTTTTAGACCACAATAATTCATTAGTATGGTGTAGGGCCTCCTTTTGCAGCCAATACAGCATCAATTCATCTTGGGAATGACAGATACAAGTCCTGCACAGTGGCCACAGGGATTCTGAGCCATTCTTTTTGCAGAATAGTGGCCAGGTCACTACGTGATGCTGGTGGAGGAAAACGTTTCCTGACTCGCTCCTCCAAAACACCCCAAAGTGGCTCAATAAAATTTAGATCTGGTGACTGTGCAGGCCATGAGAGATGGTCAACTTCACTTTCATGTTCATCAAACCACTCTGTCACCAGTCTTGCTGTGTGTATTGGTGCATTATCATCCTGATACACGGCACCGCCTTCAGGATACAATGTTT
>JAZGTJ010007440.1:0-22839 GCA_036877575.1 Botia almorhae
GATCAAAAATGACGGAGCATTTTACGTTCATTTCCGCGTTATCATCAAAACATGCCTCAAAACGCGCCGGCGCGTTTGCCGACACCAGAGGGTTAATAGTGTGCACCACTATTTTCTTTTTAAACCTCACAATTTTGGAATCCAGTCGCGGGCCGGATTGTTGATGATCAGTGCAGTAGATAATAATCATTAGCACAGCTGACTACATAACCATTACGACCTACTACAATGTGTAAATACAGTAAATACAGAAGTGAAAGTGACATGTTTGTCAGATATGGTTTCCATCCCCGAAAAGACCTCTGCATTTAACCCATCACCAGTGAGGAGTGAACACTCACTGCAAGTCGTGAACACTCACTGCAAGTCGTGAACACTCACTGAAAGCCACCTGGAGCAGTGGGCAGCACACTACTGTGCCCAGGGAGCAATCGGGGGTTAGGTGCCTTGCTCAATGGCACTTTAGTTGCTACCTGCCAGTGCTGAAATCAAACCAGTAACCTTCTGATTACAAGCCTGACTCACTAACCAGTAGGCCACAACTGCCCAATATTAAATGATCGGATCCGGCACTGCGTCCCACCGATCCTCCTGGAGGGGGGCATGGCAAGGGCTCCAGGAGGAGGAGGAAGGGAGAGGCGGTTCTTCCTCCTTTGGTGGTGACTCCGGCGGCACCCTCCAGGCAGCGGGATCCACCGACCCTATATCTAGCTGGGTGGCTATGGCGGTGGAATTCGCCGCCCTGAAGGCCTGCCTGACGGTTCTGGTGGTGGCGCTTCCTGTGTCTGTCCCCTTCGTGTTTAAGCAGTTTTTGTATGCCGTGTTCATTTCCATTTATTGTATGCTTAAAGTTAAGTCCGTCTTTGTTTATTTGGATTGTAGTTTCGTTATTGATTTTCTTCGGCATTTAATTTATTACAGTTTATTTACACTTTGTATTGAGATTTCCATTTGCCTTTTGTTCCTCGTTCTAACCCCCTTGTGGGGGTTTTGTGTTCTATTAATTAAAAAAAAAAAGTTGTATTTATCGCTGTCTGTGATTGGGTTCTTTCTCCTTGTGTCGTGACAAAAGATATTTTGATCACAATATCATTATATTGCTTTTTATGCAATCCAAATTATTTATGTTTAGTGTACAGTTATTAACTGTAATAAATTGATTGTCTTTCACATTTATCTGTATCTGCATTTGATTTATTTGATTGTGTAACAATTATTTGTGTTTGCTAGGGTTTCTGTAGCTCAATTGGTAGAGCATTGTGTTAACAGCACAAACATTGTGGGTTCGACTCCCAGGGAACTAATCCACTGAAAAGTGTTCCTCAAATGCACTGTTAAATCGTTTGGATTAAAGCATCTGGCAAATGTATTAGTTTGTATTTTGATCAAATAGAAATAATCAATTGTAACATTGAACTGTGTGCTGCAGTAAATATATTAAGACATTGCTTATCCTGTACAAACTGACTATAAACATTGCAAATGTTAACAATAACAAATGTCCTATGCCCTAAAAACTAATCGAATGCAGGGCTTAATATAACCAAAGTCACAAAACTTGAACTCTGTCATTTTTCTATCACTGCGCGCTCTCTCTTTCTCCTCACTCTTTCTCCCCAGAATGTATCACAGTGCATGGCTAATTTTAGACAAATCCAAAATGGAGAAAGTCTACAAGCTTTTCCCAACTGATGTTCACAGACATGGCAACACAAATTTGTTTTATAGAGAAACTTATTCGTTCCGTATTTACGCATTTACACTTCTAAACAAACCAAAAATTAACCAGCACACAAAATTAACATGTCAAGCAGCAAATGCAAGCTGATTTTGGCTTTGGTGAGTAAATAAAACTTTACTAGTTTATATAAACAGCGATATATTATTTGGCCTAAATTGCAACGTAAGAACAATTATCTTGATGATATTAGCAAATAAAAGAGGTTCAAACAGTCTACAAAACAATCAGTGACTGTCTGTTTGATACATTTACCTCAGAGGAAAAATGTTTGGAAACAGTATATTGGAAGCCATTTCTTTTTCTTTTATAGTCACATCTCCACAAGGAGTTATCTGAGAAACCAAAATCTGGATGGCTCTTGACACTTTTATGACAGATGGGATATAGCAGTGAGATATGAAACAGGCTAATATATGAAGCTCTCAGTGACACAATGACCCGAGCTGGAAGCAGCTGAATATTTCCTCTGTCACAAAGACAACAAAATATATCTTTGAAATAAATAAAGTTAAATACACTTTCACAGACAATAACAAATATTTTTGGCGGTAAATTTTTTCTATTCATTAGCCATGTGTTCATTTTGATTGTTTGACATAGGCCTCTGCAAATAATAATTACAAATCAAATTACAAAAAAACAAATCTAATTTTCAAAGTCTGTCATAGTTGTAGCTAAACATGTTTCTAAATGTTCTGAAAATATTGTAAATGCAATTTACACTTAATTGTCTGACATTCTCGGTCTATATTTAATTTTTATAGCAGGGAATTAGCTGCACATTTGAGTAAATGTCTAATTAAAATCACAATAATCCTTTAGCAATAAAGCACTTGTTGTAGCTTGGTCTGATAAGGAACAGCTTTGCTGAAAGAAATTGCTTCAACCAGCTGGTCTCCCAGCTTAAGCAGCTGAAAAGCTTGTCTCCTTGAGCACCCTAAAACAATAAAATAAAAAACTAAATCTGTAGACACAAACACCAGAACACTCTTCTAGTGGATCATACGTTTAAGACTCATATTATGGGTATTAACAAATAACTGGATTGACTTTATATTCACCTGCTAGTGATATCCAGATATACAGCTCATTTTTTGAACCAGTTCTTTGTAGCAAACTGGTTAACCCTTTTACCAAATCAGACTAAATCATTTAAAACAGTTCACATCCTAAGTCAGCTATGATCTAGAAGTTATTAACTTTTGGACGTGCCTGAGACTTCAACACTTCAACCCAATATAAGCCAATTTCCTGTAGTACATGATCTGTCTGATAATGTCACAACTGACACAAACAGTTTTTTGCTTCTGGCGAACACAAACGAAGATGTTGGAGTACATATAAGTTTGGAATGATGTGAAGGTGAGTAAATGATGGAAGAATTTTCTTTTTTTTGGGGTGAACAATCCCTTTACTAGACTTTGGGCAGAAAACAATTCAAACTCTCTGCAATACAACCATACGTCCATCACAAAGTTATGCGAAATTCTATACGTTTGTGAAATAACCTGTTTAAGGGTCAATGTGTTGCATGGTTTTAACATTGATATACATACATACAATATACATAATATTGTTTTAGCAATCAATGCAACACCACAAAAATCATTCAGTCCAATAACTCAAATCAGTTTAGTCAGTTAATTGTACACAATTCTATGTTTTTGATGTGTTATTTGTTAATTAACGTGTTAAGCAAACTTTGCATCTCTAGGCTGGTATTGTAAAAAACTGGTAACTTACTATGACTCATCATGGGCTAGTATGAACTCAAAATAAAAGAGCAGAGCAAACTACATTTCTGAATGGATTCAGGCTTCTGCAGCAAAAGGGAGACTGAAGGACCAGAGTGAAGTATTTTGTGTGTGTGTGTTAACAAAAGCAAAAAGAAAAGCGGTAGGATCCATTTCCCTTGACTCAAGGTCCCTTCACTGATTCTAAAGGGCTAAATTGATTTTTAAACTACTCTCCATAAAGCTATGGACACATCATTGGCCTTGCAAAGCTTGTTCTGGGCATAATCTCCAGCTATCATCTGCTGACACCAGGCCAAAAGTCTGCGGCAGTCCCAGCATCCCATAATTCACTGCTGCTGATAGTGCTCCAGGAAAATGTTGCCCTTGTACACTAATCTAGGACCAGCCCGAATAATAAGAAGTGTAATCAGACGCTGCTAAAACTATTTTAAAATGGGTCATTTTGTGCTGATAGAATGGAATTTGAGGCTCCGCTTTAAATAAAACAATACCCCACCTAAATTGCATGGTGGTGATTTCTGCCAAACATTTCTATCTTATCAGTACCTTGAATAAATCATAGCTCACCCAAAAGATATATAATCATCCTCATTCCATGCTGTTATTTTTTCAGTGAAACATAAAGGCAGATTTTAAAGATTTGTTATATAGCAAAAAGATTTGTTATATAGCATACTAGTTTGGATCAATAAAAAGGTGAGTAAATAATTTTAATTTATTTAAGGGCTATGAAATGTGAAAAATTCCTTTAATACGCATGTGACCATAAATATATACACAGACGGCCACCCTAAATTTGTATCATTTCAGGTGACACAGCAGGCTAGAAAAGACACACAGACACACACACAAACTGTCTGTGTTCACACTCAGCAGCTCTCATCAGTAGTGGTGTAGAATGGGCAGGGCTTCAGCAGGGAACAGATGGACGCTATGCAGTGGGTCAAAAATGAGTCGCCTTGTCCCCAGTGACCTGGCACTTGACAGCATTATTGCCATGGAAACAATGCTGACCAATAAAAAGGAGTGCTTACTGAAATTCTGAATTAGGTGACAAATCCAAGGTTAGGGAGCCGAACTCTTAAAACACAAACATTCTTTAACGTCTGTTAAAGGATGCAGCCTACTAAACAAATGAGTTAAAAAAAAGAAACTGTTTTACAAGTGTGTGAAAAACAATGGTGATACATTATAAAAACCCAGCTAACAATTTATACCCCGGCTAACACAATTTTTCAAACTTCATTATTCATTATTCAAATTTTTGCTTTTAAGTTCTGTAACTTTTGAAAAACATACCACTAACAAATTAAGAATAATGTTTTTGATATATGGCATATAATATTAAAGAATGTTGTACTAACATTCCTGCAAGAATGTTTTTTGATGACTTTGAGAGAACTTTTAGACAACGTTACCAACAAGTTAGCTGGGACAGTGGCTCCAGAAGTATTTGGGCACTTAATTAAAAAAACAATGTCACTGCATTAGATCATAAAATATCAAACTGGCAAAATACTTCTGATAAAAAAGAATTCTGGAGCTATTTTCAGCACTAATTTCACCGTAATTAGCAATTTTGAATTTATTGTCAACAAGCTTTGTAACAAAAAACAAAACTGTAGCTAATCCCATTATCTATAGCCATATTCCACTAACATGAGAAAACATGATAATCATATGGTGATTATCTTATTGTGAACTGTTTTGCTTGAGAATTAATACTTAAAACATATGCCACTTGGTTTGATATTTTATTATTTAGCACGTCAATATATTGGAAGGTACATTTACTAATATTTTTCCTTCAATGACTTGACTGGTAAAAATAATTATGCTGATGCATATGTGTTGCATGCACGCATATGGACTTTTTGTGAAATTACAATGTTGGGCTTTTAAAGCTACACAATTTTAACATTTTAGTATTTCTACAACATATAGAAAAATTGTCTCACATTTACACAGCCTCACATATTTTAAATGTTGCCTTTTCTGTCAGAAAATATGTGGAGAAATGCAAATACAGCAGCATCTCAATGGCTTCTTTAGAAGACCTAAATATATTTTGATTCAAAGCAGTCAGCAATGGAGTCAGTAGGCAGCGACCCTAATGTGTGACTTTGGCATGCTGGGAGTTTCAAATTGTAAATATTTTCCTGCCAAAGTTGTTGCTATGATACATTACAGAGTGTGCGCTGCTGTTGTAAGTAGTTTTAACCCGTACTCAGTGGAAAAATAAGCATTTTTTAATTGCTTTAAAGTGTTGCATTTTGCTAGAGTGGGTCTCTGGGGGTTAATGAAAGTTATTATGTTACCAAAACCATTTTTATAACCTTGAAAGCGAGAACGTTTACATTGATATGCTTTCAATTTTGCAATTTGCTAATAATGGAAATCTTTTTTGCAAAACGAATACATAACTAAGCGAGTTAATCGGAAACCTAGGAAATGAAACTGTTCTCTGGTACGTGTAATAGTTTTTCCAGCCCTTCTGACAGGAAAGAGGCCAATTATACAGCGGCATATGTTACACTCACACAAAAAAGGTCTTAGACACACAGTCAAAAAGTGTGTCTGCTCCGCACTTCTCTACAATTACAGCAGTCAAAAAGAATGACCTTATTTGTTCCTACTGCCTATTGCAGCTGCACTGGCCAACTGCATACAGCTGTTGCCAAAGGCTTTCCAATGCCTTAGCAAGCACTGCCATCACTCAGCTTTCCACAGGAGGCTCCCCTAATGCCAGCCGAGACAGACAGAGATAAATAGACTGAGAGATGAGATAGACGAGAACATGAGGGAAACTATGATAGGGCTTTTATAAGTGGCCAGTACTCAACATAAAAAATAAAAATATGTAAAGCTGATCCTTTAAGGAGCTGTTTCCACTAAACCTGACTGTTAAAATGACTGTTGATGTAATGCAATGTAGTCAGGTCGACTCAGTCATAATAATTCAGCGGAATAATCTTTTTTAAAAAGGTTTAAAAAAAGAGTCTGACAATATTTTTACTGTATTATTGTATACAATATATCCACAGTAATGCATTTTGGGGTTAACACTGCAAAAGCATGGCCTTTATAATCCAGGGTTAAAAGTGTGCTAACGCTCTTTCAAAATTACAAGTGTAAAATGTTGTTTTACCCAGGGTTAAAAATGGGGTTTAAAAAGAAAATACCCTAGGGTTAAGCACAGTGTCAGAGAGAAAGAAATGCTCATGATAAAAGTAGACTTTAGGGGAGATAAAAGCTCTGAATATATATAATATACTGTAGACTTTCCCGAAATACTGTAGGAAACAAAACAGCTGCAAACTTATGAGCTGTATAATTCAGCTGCCGACATCTAACTAAGACCAGACAACTGTCTTGCACCCTTGGCAGAAGGAGCCATACACTGTCTCGCAAGCACATACACGTTTTCACACAGACACACACATTTTGTTTTCACCCACATCCCATGGACTGTTGCCAGAATGCTTCGGGTTCTACTGACTAATAATCATTGCCATTGTGACATCATAACCGCAACTAGGAAACACTCTATTGTTTATGTCCGAATTCCTTGCAGACACATTGTTAGCAGTGGCCACAAGCACCACAAATAGGAAGTCAATAAGTTTATGTAAATAAACAGAAAATCTTGTTCCAAAATGTATAGTACGTTATTCTGATTAACATTCAATGCTCCCAATAATAAGAAAACACTGTAAGAAAACACGCTAGTAACATGGTTCCTAACCATTATTACCAAGCCCATTAATAACAGCCATGACTGTATAGTAATTATCAATGAATCAATTATATCCAACTAAATCAATAAACATTGTTAGTGAAAATCAATTCCTTGTGTCTCTGTCACTTTAACATATTGTAGACTGCAATTAGTTTTGCCTCGCCGCTTGCTAAAACTACTAACAACATATTGTTGTTCCACTGAACCTGACATCATCATTTCCAGTGAGCGTTAAATGAATGCATTAATAACCTGCCTTTGAACTGCCTCTGTGTAGAGGAGAGGTGCAGCACATACAGTCTGCAAACTCAGCGATAAACATTCTTCCTTAGGAGACAGTTTGGCCTAACGCTGTGAAAGCAATAAAACACTCTTCACGATTCACAGTTAAATTCAAGCAGCATGGCCCCAGCACAAATATCATTCTCCTAGGTCATTTGCGACCTGGCGCCAAGTTTGCTTTTCCATCAAGCCGCTGCCAGTAAGAATGGCTACTCTCACTTCTCTGTTAGCAAAGAATTATGGGATTTTTCAGTTAGCTATACTAATTCTAGTAGCTACAAAAGTTCCAGACGAAATTTAGCATGCTAGCTAAAACTTGTGTGCTATAATTGCCACATTTCACATTTAACAGAATGCTAAATAAACTAAACTGATGAATTACGTAATTTTTGCTTTGCATTTAGCATTAAAAGAAAGCCATTATTATTATAACCTAAATAAAAATGATCAAATTTTAGGTTACAAAAAGGGCCGTAATACATACAGTATAATAGTGCTCACGTTAGCCTAATACTGAAAACCAAAAAACTATAAACATGTAACTTCTTCTTGTGTCCTCTGCAAGCACTTAACTGCCATAAAACGGAAACAAATGGTGCTAGTGGAGAGAATGGACCAGACTGCTTAAACATTGCGTGTTTTTTCACAAGTGCTCTTTAGACAGCAATACAGCAGATATGCATACTGAATTATGACATTTCCCTGATTGTACCTCAGATTGGTGGTCTGCATGTGATAGCTGCTTCAGTTCAGAACATCTCATTCTTCAGAACTCGACTCTAAAACAAACATTTGATTCTGTAAATGGGTGGTTTTTCAAGTGGGGGACCGTTCTGTCCATAATTTTGAATATCTTTTCTTTAATATTTTGAAATATTTTTGTTACTGTCTATTTAATTATTTCTTTAATTATATTTTGTTGAAATATTACATTTGCATTCTCCTCTATTTTGGCCTTTTATTATTTTATAGTTATTTTTTCACTTCTCTATCATAAATAGAATGTTAAAATCATGGAAACGTATTCACATTTCTTTCTAAAAACTTATAACATTTTATCTCAATGCATTTAGGATTTACGTATATACTTTAATTTATTTAGTATTTTATTTGGAACAAAGAATCACTTTTCATTCTTTCTTAATACCTGCTATCACTACCCCACTCAATTACAATGAAGTATATAAATATGGTAAAACAACATATATACATCTTTGTACTGTGCTTAAAACTGTATAGGAAGTTATACCGTAAGTGACATGTAGTCTTACTCCATACAGAACAGCCGTACAGGCCTGGTGTTGTTTTAAATAAAACCAAGCAGGGTGACGGCATGTGTTTCACTGTCATTAAAAACAACCTTATTTTCAAGCGAAGGACTTAATCTGTCAAAACACTTTTCACCATAACAAGGCAGCCATCATTTCCTCTCTTATGCGCACAAGCGTGAAATCGCTTGTCAAAACCTCCGGGATTCCTAACAGGTTGAAGCAAGACACACAAATAGCATGTATTTCATGTGTAGCCATAAAAATGCAGCCATTCAAACATATCAACTTCCTCCACTTTTTTTTTATCTGTGTAAACAAATAAAAAGTTGTTTATTTTCAAAATAAAAAAGCATGGATTGGTGAAGGCCACCTGGATCGACCAATGATTTGTTAATAATTTGCATACTCTTAGCATGTTAGCTTTAGCTCTTTATGGTATTTGTAGGTACAAGCAGCATTCTGTCCCACCGTGATTGTCGTTTTCCGTACTGCCCATTCGAGCCGTCTCAGGAGGGTGGGCTTGTTTGGCGGTGCGCCCCTTGGACATGCCCAAGGACGGTTTTACCACCCGGGCACCACTGGAAGCGTCCATGCCTGTTTAGAGCACAAGCAAAAGAGATCAGCCTGATTAAAGTATTAATCTATCTGTCTATGTTTAGAAACATTGAAAAATGCTAAAAGCATTTGATGACAACTTTATTGATGATTAATTATGACTGTAACACTTTATAATAAGGTTGTAACAGTAGTTAGAACAATGATTAAAGTAAACTAACAATGAAACCGATTGGTAACAGATTTGATTAATCTTTAACTAGAAAATATTTTATATCTCTACATATAAATCTAAATTATATTATATTGTATATAACATTGGTTAATAACCTAACCTGTGCAATAGTAAATTGGTAAGTTTAATGTTTGTTAATAAACCAACATTAAAATAAACATTAACATTAACTATTAATAAATGTCATTAATAAATGTTGTTAATTATTGTTCATTTATATATCATGTACAAATGCATTAACTAATAATAATAAAGAACCTTATTGTAAAGTGTTTACTTTTTTAACTACACTACTGTTAATTCATTTTAAGTAAACATTGAACTTGAAGGTAAAAATAGACCAAATTATAACCATATTCAAAAACAGTAATAGTATGTAAAAAAAACAGCCTGTTTACAAACAAGTTTTCTCACAGCCACGTAAATTTAGAAGGGAAATGGGCATTTCAAGGTAATGAATAAAGCCTGACAATGACTAATGAAAATAAACAGCACTGATTAGAGTGTGATCATACTTTCTTATTAACTTCAATAAATGTCATTTCAGTTCTTCATTAAGCTTGGCCTAATGGGTCACTAAATTGTGTCTATTTAAATCGCCATTAATTTTGTGTTCTATTATTTGCTGAACAGTGACTAGGCATATGGCTGTATGATTTGTCAGGTGTCCTAAAAGGCTTAATGAATATAAGGGATAAATATGTGTCAGATGCATGGTATGGACGTGTCCGTGTTACTGGTGTTAACACATTTCCAGTAAGCATTAACTGGGAATGTGTACATTAGGCATTAAAGCATCACCAAAACTTTCATTAAACAAAATGTTCCAATGCTAATGTATACTGTACGTACACACAAGCTCTTGTGAATTTCTAGGTAGAAAAAAGTAGTCCCCTTACATTACAGTACTACTTCCTGTACAGTATGTGTGTCCAGACATTGTCAGTGCATGTAGGTGGGTGTGTTTGAGTATGTGTGCACATTTGTCTTTTCTTAAGAGGACTATATTTTTAGATATAGTGAAATGTAAAATAAAAGTGGTTCCTTACCTGCAAAACTAAACAAAAAAAACACAGGCTCATAATTTAGCCAGATTTTCTCTCACTTTAAATCTAATAATCTTACAAGACTTAGGACTGTAAGAGTTGGTTTAGGAGTTAGGGGATAAATAACATCATTAGCCTGGTATGTAAACAATGAAAAGCTAACCTGTGTGCGTGTGTGTGTGTGTGTGTGTGTGTGTGTTTGCGTGCATGAGACAGAAAGAGACAGAAAAAAATTCATATGGCAGGCAGTATGTAGCATGGGGTAAAAGCTTATAAATGCTGTCTAACCAAAGTGACTGTACTGCTCACAAGTTTAGTTAATTATCAGAGCATTATTAAACCATATCACAGAATAGAGTTGCTTATCCCTGTAGCCCAGTCAGCCAAAGCCAGCACACCCACTGGTTCTGCCATCACCTAACCCACATAGAAGAAAGATGGATCTTAAAGTACTGAATATCATTAGACCAAATTATTCATGGACCAAAGACTGAGGCTTATTTATGAGCCAGAAGCCTGTTTCAAAAAGGAAAAGAGCAATAAGGTAATAGAAAAGGCAGCTGTTGGGACTAAGTGCTGTGGTATTTGGGGAATTTATTATGAGCACACCAAAACACTTTAGAAACACTGGGAATGGATTGTGCATATTCATTCAGAGAAACACATGGGTCACGTCTGCTGTGCAGTACCTTTCACTATGGCCTCTTACACTGCATTATTATAACTGGGTTTTTTGGTTGGTTAGAACACTTCCACCAAAACCTACCATGATGGAAAGTTAGCCATTGCTCAATGAGGGATCAAGAGTGTGGTTACATAAGGGTGTTTTACATAAAGCTAATTTAAATATTTTAAACAATCTTTTGACATGTTAATGTTGTCATTATTTTTTGTAATGTTATCAAACTGTATGGAGTGTTTCGTAATGGGACTGACTAACACATCACACAATACATCAAATCTATTGCTAGTACTTTTATTTATTTATTCTACAGCTTGTTAAGACTTCTGAAAAATAATGTTACTTCCTGGACGATGATGTCACTTAGCAACTAGCTTTAAGTTGATGTGATATTACAATAGACATACAGGCTGTTCAAGTTGGAGCATTGGGTAAAACATTCACTCAAACTAAAACAGTTAAAGTAAATCAAAATGAATTCATGTTCACTTAACAGTGATAAAACCAAACAAGCAAAAAAACGATCTTATTTATCCAATACATGTCATATAAGACATATATATGATAGGAGACATGAAAATGCGTACGGCATAGAAAAAATGACCCAAATAATTATTTCCAAGTGCTCATATAACGTGCGAGTGTTTGTGTTATGTCTGACAGTTTGTACACACACATCACACCACATTGGTCTTTAATGATGCATTTCGACATAAGCTTTTATACATCTTTAATGCATCTAACCACAACGTTTTGTGAGAGAAAATCAAAGTCGTTGTCTTCATTGACACTATTGACAGATAATCGAAAGCCACTGACTTGTGGAAGGCCACACCTACCTGGAAAGCCCAATCCACCCAACACTGGCGGGTGAGCGGGGTCACCCACGTGGGGTCAGGCTGTAGCCTTTACTCTCGCGTCGCACTATTTGACTTTACATGGCAAACGCACCTGACGCGCAGGGGGTCGGTCGTGTCCGCCGCGGACAGACGGGCGTCACGGTCGGTAGCCACACTCGCGGCCCCCGCTGCGCGTGTCCGTGGAGGAAGATGATGAAGGAGGAAGAAGAGAAGGCGAGGAAGAAAAGGCTGAAGAGGAGAAAGCTGATGCGATCGCACACTTTCACCTTGTTTGCAGACTCCACTCGGTGCCCCTCTTCATTAATATGTAATCCACGAGCTCTCTCTTGAACCTCTCATTAAAATCCAACTCAAAAGCGCTCGCACAAACACACAGAAACGCCGCAATAAATAGATGAAAATAGAAAAAACGTTCATAGGCAGTGAAGCAAAATGGCGACTTTAATACGAAGGAGGAGTAAAAAAATCCTCGTGCTGTTGCTGAAGGAGGCACGGGAATATGTTTAGTGCAGTAATCTTCGACATCCACGAGAGTGAAAGAAGTGATCGCGATGGAAAGCGGAGGGGAAGGCACAGCGTCGCGCAGTTTCGGCGCAGCCCCTCGATCCCTTTCCTTACCTTGGGATTATGCCGTGTATTTTTTTATACGAATATTATCTCCGCGGCCGTGTACAGTAACAGTATGGGTGCTGGGTCATGCGCGTATCCACTGCTGCCTTTGACAGTTGTGAATACAGTCGGCAGGCAACTTGCAAACTCTCGCGTTATTATTTATGATCATTCATTTTGATATCAGGCCAATCATTTAAGCATTTCTGCGTCATAAAGCTCCATCCTGAATGGAAGCGTTTGGTGCGGCTCCACGTCATGCCGCTCGATCATGACGAAAAGGGTTCGGGTACAATGTAGCATTATTCTCACTACCTACACGACCATCTGTATATGTTTCTAACATTATGACGTCGTCTGTCTGATTCTCTGAGTTTGAGAAAAAGCAATTGTGATTTAAAAAAACAATATGACATTTTAAATGAATACTGTTGCTGTCTATAAATAAAAACTTTACCAACAAGTCTGTCAACCCATTTTAAGAAACGGATGATAAATTCGAAATATTATAATTAAATCATTATTTAAAACTTAAGCAATTACAGAACAGTTAACTATATAATTAGCATTTGTGATGCAAATATTATTTATGTTCCAAAATTGGTTCATATTAATATAACTTATAAAGCCTAAATAGCCAGTTTCAAACCGCAGCATTGTGTAATATAATTTAGAGCAAAGTCTAATTATACTGACGTATCAATTTCCACGCGTACGTCATGGGGCTATTTAAAAAGACTTCATAGAATCTCTGACATTCTTTCTCTTTAAACTATGACGTAATGAAACTAATCATGTTTACTGTGTCGACCAGGAGGGGGAGGCAATTGACTGCTTTTTAGAGGCTGTTGTTAAAACTCCAAATTTGATACCCCGAAGAGTTCTTAATTTGTTGCTATAAACGGCAAATTTAGATAAATGTAGTCCCAGCTCACCAAATAGCAAAGCTCCAAACCTGAGATGCTTAGTATAATAGCCAGACTTGTGCCTAGCATAATAACATACTCTATTTACTTACCTATTTTTGTTTGAGATAATTCATTTCATACCTTATTTCACATATTACTCTATTTATTAAAAGGTCTTTGTTTTGTCGTTACTTTTTGCTGTTCTACCAGTCTCATGTAAGTTTGATTCTCATAAAAACATCCACTAGAGACCAGTAAAATCCAGTATTATTGGACAGTAGGACGTCTTTATGACAGATGATAACAGGTGATGACCACTTAAACTGTCTGTGTGCTGCGCAGGTCTGTCTCTCAAGCCATCAGTCACATAACTTTAATAATGCAGCTGTAATATAAATCTAAATGCTATAGGCTTTCTCTGGAGGAGTTTGTTTGCTATATGTCAAACACTAGCAGCACAATTCACTATAGCAGTCCAGAGATATATAGAAGCTAAGGTTTAGAAGCTAATTCTAGAAAATATATATAATTCTGGCCAAAAACAGTGCTCAAACTTTTTGTCATTGACTGGTAAGGGCCAGCCTACAAAGTACTGTGACACAATGGGCAGTTCATCTCATCTGGACACATTCTCTGACCTGTGGTAATATATTAGCTGTCCAGCTGCTCCATTTTACACTATGAAAAGATGTGCAGCAAGTGAAGCTGTGTGGAAATATAACTGCCTTAGCTCAGATTAACTGTTGAAATCCAAGAATAACTGAGGACATGGAGAGAACTTGCTGTTTGTCGCTGAGATTGGAGGAGCTTTTGTTTAGTTTTGTTTGATCATCTGTCAAAAGTAGAGCAGTTTCCTTTATGTTACCTTTAATTTCCTCCAAATCTTTGCATAGAGACCGATTTATCTATTTTTATATTTTTCTTTAACCATAATGTGTGCCATAATTTGATTCAAATCCATTGGTTAATTATAATTTATATTATATATAATATATATTATATATGAATTAATTACATTTTCTTTAGAAATAATGCATTTTAAAAGTAATTATTATAGAATACTAGCAGCATCAAAAATAAGTAAAAATTTAATTTTCCAAAGAATTCTATTACCTCTGCTTCCTCTCTCTCTCTCTCTCTCTCTCTCTCTATCACCCTTTCTTATCATATAATGCAGCTGAAATTAATGGTTATGGTTGAACACAAATCAACGAACCATAAATCTTCTTCCAGTGGTGCTGATTTATGGAATAGGTGTGTTGCTGATAAAGCAAAACGGTGTAATAGATGTTGAACACCATTAGAATCCTTAACACTTACAGTTTACCATCAGATGTGCACTACTGAGTCATCATGGTCCAGTGGCTCCAGAGGAGAAGAACAGACCAAAAAGAGAGATAAATGGTAACCAAGAAAGACATGGATAATTCAGGATTGACTAGAGTTTGTTGGTGTGTGTGTGTACCTGATACGAAGACGATCGATCACACAGATCCATCTCAAACAGATTGAGTGTGTAACATGTTTTTGTGGAGCACAACACAAGCAGTTGCACAGTCATATATCACAATAACAGAGCAGTTTTGGGATTCCACATAAAAGCTTCTCTCACTGTCCACTGACACAGATACAGTACATATCCATGCTGTGCTTGACTAGTTCTGTATCCGCACTGTCACATACACAGTTGTAAACAGTGAAGAGGTTTAAAGATACCAGAAAGGTGTCTGATTAGTAACAAAAGAACCACAGAAACAAAGATCACACATGTTATTTAGAATGCTTTGAATCTTTAATTGTTATTATGTGAAGGATCTAGATTTATGCTGAGTTCCAAGTAATCTTGGAAGTGATTAAGTGATATTGATCAGGCGATTTATTTTATTTGTGTCCTGACAAACACAAGCGTTTTTAACATTGGCTCAACACCATGTAGACCAAAGAATGCACATTGAGTGTATAATGTTGCTTGTTTGTGTATTTTGTCATTTCCGTGACTATCATGGTAGATGTAGCCTCATAATCCATCTAAATAAACAGTATCTTCTGACAAACGTTATCAATTTTCTTTATAAACAATACACAAAATATAATGTTCAATAAACACAGTAACAATATTATAATCAAAATAGGTTGAATCCAGTTTCCTCCTATTGTTAGCAAGACATGCACGCTTTTTGTCATTCCGATTAAAATCATTCTGATTAAAATTTTCCAGATGACCTGAGTTTATTCTTTTCATTGATATAGTGTCAATAATCTTAGCACATGGCAGTAACTACAATCATGGCTTAATGGTTAGAAAGTTGGGCTTGTAACCTGAAGGTTGCAGGTTTAATTCCCAATGCCAGCAGGAAACAACTGAGGTGCCATTGAGCGAGTTCCATTTTAAAAAGTATAAAAAATGACACACTGTCACTTTGCTGCAGACACGAGAGGAAAACAGCAATCACTAGTGATTAATTTATACTGTATGTTCCTGTTAGTGGTGAAAACTATGTGCTTATCATTTGGGTGTCAGTGATTGATAAGCTGTGATTGGTAGCTTTGCTTGTCACGAATATGTGATCATACGGCTCAAGCATGGCAGTAGTCTATTATGTTCTGTTTACTGTTGGAGATTCTGTAACTATAGCAACCACTTTTCTGTTGCCGTGTTTGACTGAAACTAACATTAAATGCTTAGTATAAACACGGGTCATCTGTTTGGGCATTTTTATTCCGACTGAGATGTTTACATGGAACATTTTTATTTGGATTGCACTTTTAAACCAGTTTAGGTCAGAATACAATGCTCCATGTAAATGCACCTAGTGAGAGTGGATGCCATATTTTATTAGAATAAAAGACATGTTCAATGGGTCATACAGTCCTAAAGTCTTAACTAAATTTTTTAACATCCTGTCCACTAAAATGACTTATCCCACAATCCCATTTTCTTATCCTTATGTAATTTATATATAATTTATTGTCAATTTATATATTTATATAACCATTTGTTTGGTTATATCTGAAGTTGACTATGTCTGAAGAAGGATCTGTATCATAGAAATGATGGCATGGCGTTGTAAAAGCCTTTCTGCAATCGCTTTCCTTAAAGGGTACCTTCATATAAAAGCTGTCTGTTAAGTCATTGACTAGGCAGTAAAGCAGCTGCCTTAGATTTAAAACACAGCGATTGTGGTAGTATTGATGCCTGCTGATCTTGTAAATACGGTCATTGGAACATGACTTAAGGGCAGAATTACACAGACTTAGCTGTATTATTGTAGTTTCAAAGCAGGCAAACAGAATGTTTTCAAGTGCCAGACTAGCTGGCAGTTCTAGGAAAAAGACAAAGTACTCCCTGGGAAGCATCATAGGACCCTAACTTCCCTCTGTACTGTCATCATATGATTGGTTAAGCCATGTGGCAATCAATGAGGCGAGACCCCTTAGCTCCAGTGCTGTCACATATTGTCACACAATGTCACAGGCTGCTTATAATGCACGTACGTCTGTGTTCTAAACACTCTGATAATTATGCAGCTGCAACATTCCACGTCACACAGTAATTGCCTTCCAAGGTGGCAGCAGGGATCGACCGCTCTTTAATTATCTGTTTGTGTGACAGCTGCTTCCATGAGTGACACTCAGAGACTCTAAGGAACTCAGGCCTGCCACACACCAGATGCAATAATATTTGGCATGTAACCATGAAGAACTTTGGGCCGACACCAGTCCCTGAACTCTCCTTACAGGGGTTCGAGGAAACAAAGAAACAGGTGGCAGAGGATAATGAGTTAAATCGACTGTTTATGTTAATTTGTGCAATAAAGGTTAAGAAGTGTTTATATTAGAGATTTAAAGAATGGGAAATCTGTCAAATGTAAGAAATAAATGAATATTACAAGTTCTGCCTTAGACGTTCTCAGTTACCACAGACAATAATTTTGACCAGTCCCTTAGTTTAGTCAGGTAATGCATTAACTAACATGAACTAACAATGAACAAAATATGTTATACAAATACGGTTGTTCATTGTTTGTTCATATTAGTTTATGTGCTTTAACTAATGTTATCAGATACAACTTTTGACTAGTTACAGACTAGTTACATGTTTTCCTGTGGGTGTGTTTTTCACTATGTAAACAGTCCTTTCTAGTATCCTTGAGCAAATCATGTGACGGTTACAGGACAAAAGTTATACAGTGGCCGAAAAAATATCTGGACACTCAAGCAACACTTTAAATGTTTGCATTATAACAGTATACAAAAGTAAGGCCATTTATTTTTAAAAAATGTAGCACAAACACATTTCAAACAAAACGTTTTACGAAAACATTTATTAGGTTATTAAACAGTAGATATACTATTTAAAATCAAGACAGAAATGTACATACTAATGTGATAAACTACACCATTTGATTACTTTATTTGTGTTTACTTTATTTTGCGGCCAGTTGGTTTATTATTGTTATGTTTATTGTTATGTATTATATGTAATGTAATGCAAAGAAATTTATACATTTTAAGTGTGACCTAAATGTTCAAAAGTGTCCAAATCAGGGCCACTGCATGGACAAGTCTAACTTTACTCTAGTACCATGCTAACAGATATGTTCTTTAAGGTATTGTCCCATATTCTTCTATTGTAAGTGCATTACAAAAAACAGTTTCTGTTTGTTCTAACAAATCATATGTATCACATGTATTGATTGGCAATTATATTTAAGGACAAGTATTAAATAACAAAAAACTGTAGATACAAAGTGCCCTATTTTGAAAATGTCACATTTTTTAAAAACTGGTAAAAAAAATTTAACCATTTTTTTGTACTATCATTGATTTCAATATAAAACCATAAAAATTACATGAGAGATCTTTATTCTTAACATTTTATTCCAAAAAACACACATACAGCTGTCTCTGCCACACATATTTATGTTGCTACTGTAGGAAGTAATTACACAATGAATAACCCACTCCCCCATCCCCACATACACACACCTTCTCTTTGCATAACATGAACCAAATGAAACCCTTTGCCTGTCTAGAAAGGAAAAATATGATGTGCTATGATTTACCTTTTCCAGCAATCAGCAAAATGCACCGGAAAACCATTTTTCATATTGTCACATGAATTTCAGAAATTGCCATCAGTCCCATAACTATCAGTCCCATATAAAAGACCTTCAACTGTGTGCTGGATAAACCAAACTGGTTTATGTTTATGGGATACTGGTTTATGGTATGGGGCAGTTTTCTGTCCATTGCAAAAGACTGATGCATGTCACACACCCTCAGACTCCGACTGCTTTGTGAAAATATCAGTTTATAGTAAATCAGACCCCTGATCTCTAAATATTGTAATTATATATATTCTCGTCTGTTATATCAACATACTAGTGACATCACAGTGTGATTGTGTGTTGTGATATACTGGAATTTAGGACTAATAAAGATGATATCACAAAAAGGAAGGAACTACATTATTCTGTAAGGGTGGTCTGAAGTTATTTTGTGGATGTCCTTTGTCATACAAGAGGAAAGAGACTTTATGTCATAAAGTTTCATCATGTGATGACTGATCTGGACTCTAAGGGCAAAAATATACACTACACAAAGCTAACGCAATGCAAGTGTGCAGTTCTGTACATGACACGCTCTTGCATTACTGTGTTGGTGATATTGGGAGACAAAGTAACGTCTAAATTTTTGTGCGATTAAGTTCGATTTGTTATTATCCGGGCGGCTTGCCACTGTTTAAATGTTTAGACAGTTTAAGGAACTATGACTATAAACTACACCATTAAAACTTTAACAGTAGTTGACCTGAAAAAGTAAACTGAATTACACATTTTACAGTAATGCACACTATAGCACCCCTTGTGGCAGCGCAAAGAATGTGTATTTGTATTAGTAATGTGTACTTGTTCTAGCTACTTGCTGTTCACAGACTTGTGTAAAGTATGTTTTAGGCCTAAAGGTGCTCAGTTGGGACTATATGTTAGCTGTATGTCTGTATGTCTTTTCTCGAACCTGTCTAGCCATGCAGGCCTCTGCAATGACTTTACATTATTGCTTCATAAACAGAGATTAGGGCTTCTACAAATTATACAAAGATCCTATGGACCATAATTAGCAGTATATCGCATATTTCGCTTTCATGGTCATATACTTTGTATATCAGGAGAAAAATCTACAGATTTTACATAATAGGAAAATATTTTCAAAATTACACTGAAACAAAAAATATGAATTAGTGCTTTCATGAAAGGAACAATAATGGAAGCAAACATACATCTCCTCAGAAGAAAATAAAATATTGTGGATGGTTGTTTATTAGGTGTGACAGAATTAACATTCAGCGTTCTGGAAGTCCTGTCAATTTAATCACAATTAACAGTGATTAAATTGCTTCTAGTAGCTGTTACTACTTAACTGAATTGCAGTGTAAATTCTACAATAAAATCTGAAATAGCCGTAATAACTAATGCTTCAGTGTAGAAGTCAATGATGGTTAACTGTTTTTATTTAAACTTTCGGACACGACCTACCTGTATTATATGTCTAATTCTCTTTATCTAATATCTGGAAATAGAATAATACAATCTATCATGAGAGGTAGGAAAACAACTTGTCTATGTTCTCAGACGTACAGAGACAGGAAGTATTTCAGTGTCATGTTTTCATCCTTTTCAGCTAGTGATGCTGGGTAAAAGAGCAGAACTGTCAGACATCTTCAAACCTCACATCTCTGTTTAACTTCAAGTTTAGATTCAATATCCAAGATCAGCTAAAAAGAGTCAACAATCACTCCATTGAGAAGCTTTGGTCACCATGAAGTGCCTGAACCAGTTCAGATTAAGTTCACCCATTCTCCCTGTTGCCTGACAGATCTCTGATTGGTGCTCTAGGTTTTGTAGAGATGAGGTGAAACTTGAATCTTATCACTATAATACAGCATCAGAGTCTGGTATTGTCTCCATTTCCTGGAGTCTTTTGAAACTCCTCCAGTTATGCATAAAAAGACAGTTTTGTCTGTGAAATTGGTATAGTTAACAGTCTTCTCCACATCTCCAGGAAGGCAAACACTCTCTCTCTCTGTATGTTTCAGTTTGGAACAAGGCCTCCTGTACCCTTCGGGATGAGGAGAGAGCTGCCAAATGGATAGATGAGCTAAGAAAGGTTGCCGAAGGAAGCTGGATAGAAAGAAAAGAGACGGGAGAATTAAAGAGAGCATAAATTATTCATGTGAATGCAGGAAATACATGTACAGAGGAAACAGGCATCAAGAAACCAGTCTTGTTAGACTTTCATTCTCTGACCCTAGCATTGCCTTGTCACCTGTTCAAGAAATCCCTATTCCTCCTTTTAATGCTCGTCTTATGAGACAGAATAAAGATGTTCTGGGAACACTCAGATTAAAACCAGACTAAAACCAATACTGAGACACTAGAGCTGTTTTAAAACCCAATGAGCTGCCTACATAGACAATAAAAGACATCTCATACAATGGATGTTTTGGTCATAGATGCTGATTAAATGTCAAGGGACAATATCTTCTAATGAAAGAGAAGTATTTAATTAGTTGACCTTACTGGCAGTACATCATGTTTCCGTAAGATAGGAGACATACAGCATGACATTTATCATTTATGAAGAAAGCAATCCCATAATGCCTTGCAACGAGTTGAAGATAACAGACGGAATGCTGATGTTGATACATATACTGCATATCTATTTAATTTTGAACTGTTTGATATTAAAAGTATTGTCATAAGTAGTTATTAACCTACAGTTATTAAAACTGACTGTTTTTTGTGTGTGCTGTGTTTATATGCTATTTAGAACGTCAACGTACAGTCTGTGAGCACTGACACATGACATGCACAGAGTTGTTGCCTATGTAAAGCATTTGAACACAGTCACACTATGAAGTTCCATTTCAGTTAGGATGCTGCTTTAGAAGACACCTGCTCATGTAGACAGCAGTGTGCAAGGCAGCTAATTAGGGTTTAGAATTGAGGTAATGTCTGGTTTAGATTGTGACTCGCGCAACGTTTCAGAAACAAGGAAAACGTAAAATTCAAATGCGCAGCAAGCCACCGTTCATACTTGAAGTGCTTTGCAGACAGATTGCCCAGATGTTGTTTCAGAATCTGAGTGGAGTTGTCTTGAGATAGCAATTAACATAACTCGTAAACAGATCATGGTGGGCTGCATTTCTTATCTGCTGTCAGGAGAGAATGTTAAAGCAGGAAGGATCTTTTTATCAAGGACACAAACAAAAAAGAACAGACAAAATGAGATGATATCTGAATACATTATACCCACTATTAGCCAACCTTCTACTGGAAACACATTTTTTGTTATACAATCACTTTGTGGGGATCCTAAAAGTGCTGATTGCAAGTTACGGATGTGTTTCTTTCAGACTGAGCAATCAAAGATAGTCTTGTTCAATCAGGGGAGAAAGGACATTGGAAAAAAGAAAGCGTGAAAAGATAAGAATATGACAGAATGAACAATGCATGTAAATGAACAATGGACAATCAGAGAGCAACCCTTTGAGATGGAACAGGTGGCACTGTTTGTGCTGCTGTGACATTAAATGACAGTAAAAAGGCAGAATGGCTGATGAAGGTGTTATCTGCATTATAGTCCGGAGGAAGACACCTGATTGGTCATGGCGGTAAATATGTCCATCTGTGAACAGCATTCAGGGTAAAAAGAGAGAGTTTGGAGAAAGCGTAAGGAGGAATTTTGGTGGGAGACAGTGTTCAGTTTACACCAACGCTTACTGTGGACCTGATATTTGGACAGTAGGCATTGCTTATACACTGGGGTGGAGATGAGTGGCCTTTCCATTTGTTCTCCATAGGAGCTGAGAGACAGGCTTGTGCAAGGGATTGACTTCAGAGAGGAGCAAGCTGTGAGAGCGTTAACATTTAAAAAACAGATTTATGTAGATTGAAGGTAGAAAAAAGGTTAAAGGCTGTCCCTGTAAGTGATATTTCAAGTGTCAGATTCTGCCCTAGTTTCTGGTGGATTCTGTGCCTAATTCACATTGTTACATATCTGTATTTAACTCAGAATAATTAAAGAAAAGGTTACCTAAAACATTAAATAATAATTTAAAACGACACAGCGAGATGTGGTTGAATAGTCC